>VONZ01001340.1:0-164555 GCA_012976165.1 Labeo catla | reverse complement strand
TTTCTAGAAAGGTTAAGTATACTTATATTCAATAAACGGACGATATTTAAGCACACACATCACTCACTGGTTAAAATATTGCTAAATGTGGCTGAATTATAAAAACCTATGTTCTTTCTCAGTACCTCATCTTTTACATCAATGAGAGGTGGTGTACAGATGTAACAGTGTTAAAGAAGATGTGCTGTTCCGATTTAGAAGCGCTTTTGATTGACTGTAAGCCGTTCTATTCCCCGCGAGAGTTTTGCTCGTTCATTCTCATAAGCGTCTACATTCCACCGCAAGCGAACGTAAGCCTGGCTCTACAGAAACTCGCCGATCAGATCGCAGACACAGAGCAAAAACATCCGGACTCTGTTTTAATCATTTTCGGGGACTTTAATAAAGCTAATCTCTCATATGAACTGCCAAAATACAGTCAACATGTTACATGTCCCACCAGAGACAGTAATATACTGGACCATTGTTACACAGTAATTAAGGATGCATATCACTCTGTCCCACGGGCAGCTTTGGGACTCTCTGATCACTGCCTGGTTCATCTTATACCGACCTACAGGCAAAAACTGAAATCTGCTAAACCTGTAGTGAAGACTGTAAAGAGATGGACCAAAGAAACAGCGGGTTTTACAAGCCTGTTTCGAATGGACTGATTGGAGTGTTTTTGAAGCTGCTGCCACCGATCTGGATGAGCTCACAGAGACTGTAACATCCTATATCAGTTTTTGTGAAGATATATGCATTCCTACCAGGACTTATTTAACATTTAACAATGATAAGCCATGGTTTACAGCAAAACTCAGACATCTTCGTCAGGCCAAAGAGGATGCCTACAGAAAAGGGGATAGAGTCTTGTACAATCAGGCCAGGAACACACTGAACAAGGAGATTAGAGCGGCTAAAAGGACCTACGCAAAATGGTTAGAAAATCAGTTCACTTTAAACGAACCAGCTTCAGTGTGGAAAGGTCTGAAAGCCATCACAAACTACAAGACGCCATCCCCCAGCACTGAGGTGAATCAACAACTTGCTGAAGACCTGAATGAGTTTTATTGTAGATTTGAAACCACACTCGTTCTGACCATCTCCCTACACATCCATTAACACCTCCAACAAACCCCTCCTCCCCCCCTCCTGCACTTCAGATTAGTGAGGAAGATGTGCGCCAGGTCTTCAGAAAGAACAAAAGAAGAAAAGCACCAGGCCCAGACGGTGTGACACCAGCCTGTCTGAAAACCTGTGCTGATCAGCTGGCCCCCATCTTTTCACAGATCTTCAACAGGTCTCTGGAGTTGTGTGAAGTTCCATCATGCTTCAAACGCTCCACCATCATCCCCGTCCCAAAGAAACCCAAAATTACTGGACTTAATGACTACAGACCTGTGGCGCCCACGTCTGTCATCATGAAGTCATTAGAAAAACTGGTTTTGGCTTACCTGAAGGACATCACTGGACCCTTACTGGACCCCCTGCAGTTTGCTTACCGAGCAAACAGGTCTGTGGATGATGCAGTGAACATGGGACTGCACTTCATCCTGCAACATCTGGACAGACCAGGGACTTATGTGAGGATCCTGTTTGTGGACTTCAGTTCAGCCTTCAACACCATCATTCCTACACTCCTCCAGACCAAACTAAACCAGCTCTCTGTTCCTAGCTCTATCTCTCAGTGGATCACCAGCTTTCTGACAGATAGGCAACAGCTAGTGAGAATGGGGACATTAATGTCAAGTAGCTGCACCACCAACACTGGCGCCCCTCAAGGATGTGTTCTCTCCCCACTGCTCTTCTCCCTGTACACCAACGACTGCACCTCTAAAGACCCCTCTGTCAAGCTCCTGAAGTTTGCAGACGACACCACACTCATCGGCCTCATTTACAATGGTGAAGAGTCTGCTTACAGACAAGAGGTTGAGCAGCTCGCTGTCTGGTGCAGTCTTAACAACCTGGAGCTCAACACGCTCAAAACAGTGGAGATGATCATAGACTTCAGGAGAAACCCCCCTGCACTCCCCCGTCTCAGCATCATGGACAGCACTGTGGCTGCAGTGGAGACATTCAAGTTCCTAGGGTCCATCATCTCCCGGGACCTGAAGTGGGACACTCACATCGACTCCATTGCAAAAAAGGCCCAACAAAGGTGGTACTTCCTTCGACAGCTGAGGAAGTTCAACCTGATGCAGGAGCTGCTGAAGCAGTTCTACTCAGCCGTCATCGAATCTGTTCTTTGCACATCAATAACTGTCTGGTTTGGCTCAGCCACAAAAATCAGACACCAGAAGATTACAGAGGCCGGTTCGGACCGCCGAGAGGATTATTGGTGCTCCCCTGCCCACCCTTCAAGAACTGTATACATCCAGAGTGAGGAAAAGAGCTCAGAAAATCACTCTGGATCCCTCACACCCATGTCATCCCCTTTTCGAACTTTTGCCATCTGGTCGGCGCTACAGAGCCACAAATACCAGGACAGCCAGACACAAGAACAGTTTCTTCCCTCTGGCAATTCTCCTTATGAACAGTTAAATGTTCCAAACACCCACCCACCCAAGCACCCCCCCCCATTGTGCAATAAAAATATGTGCAATAACCTTACATTTATTTGTTACCACCTACATCTCAGTACATCCCGACATCTCATTCTATCCTATTCTACTCTACTCTACTCTATTCTATTCTATTCTTTTTCTATCATCTGTAGCAAAACTGTATATACAATTTATTTATTTTCTTAAATCTTATATTGCAATTTTGGTCTATTTATATTTACATATGTGTATTTTTTTTTATTTTTCTTAACTGATATTATTTTCTCTGTGTTGTTGTTGTCGTCTCCGTACACTGGAAGCCTGTGACACCAAAACAAATTCCTTGTATGCATAAGCATACTTGGCAATAAAGCTGTTTTGATTCTGATTCTGATTCTTTAGTCTTGTTTTCCAGTACAAATGTTTAAATGTTCATAAAGGCACTTAAGGTATAAAGGCTTGTTTTATGAAAAACAATTAAATTAAGTACGTTTATGCCTGAAACAAGAAAAAATATCTGCTCATGGTGTCAGAAAAAAAGCACCTTAAGTCAAAGGGAAAACAAGTCCATTCTTCTGATCCCACTGCAAGATATTTAGGGGCCAAGTACTGAAGGTGCAACCTATTGTATCCATTGGCGTTCTTATTCTTCTTCCGTTTCTTCCGCTCGAGTCTATGGCAGCTCATAGAACCGCTTGCGGGAAAGTTGTGGAATTTGGCACACTGATAAAGGACAGTCTCATCATTAACCATAGCAAGTTTGGAGTCTCTAACTCAAACTCTCTAGTGCCACCACTTGTTCAAAAACTCAATCATTTTATGCTAATAACTTTTGAACCATAAAGCACAGAAGGAAAATTCTTTCTTTGTTCGTAAAACTTACTTTTTTGAGCTCGTCCTAGACGGTTTGTCTGATTTTCACCAAAATTGGCTCAGATCATCTTCAGACCATGCTGGCAAAAAGTTATGGAATTCAAGTTGATTAGTCAAACCGTTCTCGAATAACGCGCGAATGAATTCTACGAAAGCACACAAAAATGGTTGTGAGGCTATATCTCCACAACGGTTTGGAGTATTGAGACCAAACTTGGTGTGTGTCATAACAAGAATGACCTGAGCTTACCTACAGTGATTCGACGCAGTGCCACCTAGTGGTCAGGAGATATGAAAAATGGGTATTTTTGCTTATAACTTCTGAATGGTTTGGCCAAAAACCTCGTTAGATTCGGTGCATCATGCCGACTCCAACCATACCCAATTTTCTCATTTCAGCCATTTTTGGTGTCAGTCATATCGAATTTTGTCCAAAAATGCTATATTTTATGAACACATTGATGTATTGTTCTGAAACTCAGTATGTGTCTTCGGCACCATGCCCTGACAGTACTCAAAAAGTTTGAGGGCAGCGCCACCATGTGGCCAAAAGTTTAAAAAGTAAAGTTCTTTAAAAGTAAAGAAATTTACAAAAAAGCTAATAACTTCTGCTTACATGAGCCTATTGTAATGAAAGTGATCTCAATGTCGAGAACATTGATACCCATTATGCCAATATTGGCCAAACATTAGGGTTGGGTATCGTTTGGGGTTTTTTCGATCCCGGTGCCAAATCGATACTTTTAAAACAGTACCGGTGCCAAAACGGTGCCTGAACCGATACTTTTAAAAAAGCCACAAAGTGGTGGATGACACAAGAATATATTTTTATTGGACAAAAAAGTTCTTTAAATTGAACAATGTATTAAAAGTAAAAAAAAAAAAGTAGTACTATACATTATTAAGTCAATGCAAAACGCAACAACAATAAAACCTAAGCCACCTAACCCAACTACAATAATTTAACAGCTTAAAATTTCAGCAATTCTTTTTCAGAAATATGACTATATGTGATGAGATCTGGGAAAACCCGTCGGATGTCGCGGTGGGACGTTTTCAGGAAATTCGTTTTTCATTAAATTATTATTCTATAACATTTTGTCTATCATCTCTGAAAATATCTCTTCGAAATTCACTTGTTTAGTGCAGAAAAATAGACATTTATTGCAGCAAGCAGAAATGACTGTCTTTCTCCTATGTTAAGAACGCGCTGCGGAGGTGCTTTCCCTTAACACCACAAAAACAGTTAACCTATCAAAATAAACCACCTAACATATTTAGTAAAGGTGTATCAGTTCACATTCTCCACCAGTCCTGTGTAAAGTACGGCAAGCGAAGTTATTTATGTATTTATTTATGTATTTATTTATTTGTTTATTTTAATATCGTGAGACGGCGGAGCACAACAAAGCCGTCTAAAGTACTGCAGCTGCTCACTTAACCGATCTTACTCGTCTCAATCTGCTCAGTTTTGGTGATGTCAGTGCCCTAAATGATGTTACGGGCTATTTCACATCCAGAGATGAGGGATCGGATGATGAAGTTACTAAAGAGGAGTCGTCCGATGACAGTCTGTTTTATCACAGTGCGCGAACAGTTGCGCTGCGCTCGCTTTTACTACAAGGTGCTGCATTATTTACTAAACATAAAATGGGTGATCAACGGAAAACAAACGTTAGTCTGTTTGTCTAATGATGCAGTAGCACTCCTAACTTGACAGACAGCTCTCGTTAAACCCGTAAAGTGAAAGTGAAAGCCGTCTCACTTTAAAGCCGTTTTTCTTAAAATCCCATTCCTGAAAATCATCGCTATCAGCCAACCTAAGATAGCCATAACGTAGGTTATGTAAAAAATAAAAGTTTTGGAAAGGGGCCTGAACTCAGCTTTCATATGGTGTCAAAACCTAAAAAAGGTAAAATTTCACCATGTGTTGGGTTTTCCTAGATCGCATCACATATTTTCCGTCTCTGGCAAAATACGACACCTCTCCAGCTGATGTCTGCAAACTGTCAAACACGGCGCATCGCTCTGCTTTCAACTTTATTCCACACACCATCAAATGTTTCATTAGGTTTGACGCGTTTTCCCCTTCACACGCAACTGCTGTAAAACGTTTGCTGCAGGTCGCAGTGTCTGAATCATTTCTTGTGAAATATAGCCACACTTTAGAATGTTTAGTTTTTGTCATTTTAAGTTAGACGCGTTTAATGTAGCTCGCTAAACTAACGGCAAACCACCCGCTGCAGTCAGAGCAAGTGTAGCGATAGTTGCAGCATTCACGCGCTTCTCGGATGGTCTCATTTCCAGACGATTTGTGCTTTTCATTCGAAATGTGAAAATGGATAGTAACTACAAAGATGTCCTGGATTTCTATCATCAAAGCTTTCCGACGTTCACGTGAGTTTTCTCATTCAGTAAATACATTTTCTGATCATTCCGACACCCCATGAATGCAGTATTTAAATTTAACTAGCGATCATGCATGTTGATGAATCAATGCTTCTACATCCGTGTCATAGCACCAGAAGACAAATATTTCAATCGACAGTTCAGGCATTTAAGTGGCACCGAAATTCGCGTTCTGATTTGGTCCGGTACATACCGGTCACATGGGTACCGGTGCCGTATTGGCACCGGGTTTCGGTACCCAACCCTACCAAACATCCTGTCTGCCATTCTGATTAATGTTGAAAACCTACTTTTTCTAACTCCTCCTAGACCGTTAGCCCAATTTTCACCAAATTTGACTCAGACCATCTTCAGACCTTGCTGACAAGTGTTTTGGATTTCGTGTCGATATATGAAATGGTTTCCATTTAGCGCATCAACGAATTAGCTGGAAAGATGCCAAACTACATCTGAGGCTGTATCTCTGCAAAACTTTGCTTCTGTCATTGTCACTTCACACAGAACACGCCACATATATTTGAAAACAACTCCACCTATTGGTCAAAAGTGATAAGTCATTAAATTACATTATTAGTGGTTGTATTTATAATTTTTCAGCCATTTCAACTGATCTCATCCTAAAATGGCTTTAATTACTCATTGTTGTAGTCGTTCTGTTGCTCCTTGCCGTGCTTAGCTCCGCATTCTGCCTCTTTTGTGCTTGCAGCTATATTTGTCCTTGTTTTCAGCAAAAACTCACTCAATTTTGATTCATTATTATGCCATTTAGCATCTCAAGTGAACATGCCATATAAATGCATCATTTTTGCTTTTTGCAAAGTGAGCGTCATACTCCATAATATCAGCTCACACATCGTTAAAACACTTTACACAGTCTCAAATCAATCCTTCTTCATTACACAAGCCAAGACTGTCATATAACAAACACACTTCATCACTCATAAAAACGCTTCAGTGACGTGTTTATAAAACAATAAGGATTCTCTCTCTCTCTCTCTCTCTCTCTCTCTCTTGTGTTCAGATTGACTGCAGCAAATGTTTCATGTTTCCCATCATTCCTCAGCCAGTGATGAAACTGAACGACTAACACTGTGTTCAGCTACATCCAATTATTTAGATGGCATTGCATTTTTTTTATTTATATATTTCAATATGGTTTTACTGTAGAAATGTAGCACATTTGTATCTTATTCGGTTTTGCTACATTTGAACTTAACTTGAACTGGCCTGGAGGTTCATAGAGGAGTTTTGGTGTTTGTGTTCAGTTTGTGTCTGGAAGAGTTAATGTCATTTAAAAGATGTTTTCATTTGATTCTGATAAATGATGATACATGATGCAGTTTATCCACACAGATGCTGCTGTGCTTCACTGAGTGAAGAGTTTTAAAAAAAACTGACCCTCGGCCTTAAGACACACCTGTATGCCTTAGCTTTCATCTCGAGTTGAGTTTGGACATTGTGACCTTTTCTACTGTGTTTTTGTTTGTGTGTGTATCCTGACACTAGCCAGGTTTCCATCCAAGGATTTTTTTGCAGAAAAATATTTAGCGCTTCAAAATTTTTACCAATATAGCTGATGGAAATGCCATTTATCAATAAAATTTCTCATGTGTCGACACAATCTTTTTCCGTTTGACTTTAGCGCGTAAATTCTATATCGATACTTCAAATGTCGCAAAAACTGTTTGGAAACACTTTAGCCTATAGGCAGCGTCCGTGTTCACGCTGTTGCTCACGTTAAAATAATTAATAAAAATAATTTCTCTGTAGTTCAAAATCATATTCATATTATTAAACTGTATCTAAAATGATTTTTATATGGTAAGAGAAAGACGAATTACCTTTCAAACATACATATCTTAATTTGATGTTCATTTAGATTTAAATTAAATTCCATTTAAAAAATTCCTTCCATTAAATTTAAAGTATTTGTGGAGTGATGGGAAGTAAAATAACATGTTTTTCAATATGTTTGGCTGACTGTATTTTATTATGACACTTAACAGGCTTAAAAAAAAACACTCATGCCACTTGTTAATAAAAATAATTTAATGTAGGCCTATACAATTAAATAATAGCCTATATAATAAAGTTTGTTTCAGACAGATGAAGAACAGGCTATTAGCCTATGTCATTTGCACAATGGTAAAATTATGTATGTAAACAGCTCAAGGGCAATTTTTTTTTGCGATAAACCAAAACTTCTGCAACAATTTGTCTTTTTAGGGATGACGACATCACGCACAATGTTTTATCAGTAAAAAGCCAGTTGGATGGAAACAGGCTGGAAACGTGGCAATTGTTACTTTGGTCAATCATCGTTGTTGTTAAATGTGTTATATAAATAAACTGAACTGAACTGACCCGAGTGTTGAGAAACGGCTCCTAGCGATTGGACAAAACTGTACGAATGTGGAAAACGATGCCCTGATGTCGGAACAGTGATTGTGAAGCGCAGGACAGACGTGCGAAGGTCACCTGATCTCTCTGGTCCTGCAGCGAGAGCTTCTCTTCCTCCAGATGCAGCGTCAGCTCCTTCATGCGGCGCTCCAGCCTGCGATTCAGCTGCTGCAGGTCGCTCTTCTCCCTAATCGCAGACAGAGGAACAGAGCGTCAGAACGGCAGGAGACGCCGTCAGTCGGCAGCGTCCGGTGCGTTTCCTCACTTCTCTTCTCCCAGCAGCCTCTCCTCCAGCTCTTGCACGTGGAGCTGCAGTTTGGAGACGACGGCGTCCTGACCGAGGCGCTGAGATCCCTCCAGCTGCGACACGCGGCCCCGCAGATCCTTATTCTACAGGACAGCAGATACATGAGCTCTAAACAAACCTGATTCAGACTTCATATGTTAAATAATCAGCCCATGAAATAAAGTCCCCTGGAGATTTACAATAATATTTCAAGAAAAAAGAAGTTGAATATGATGTGAATGTGTAAATAAAGTGAATTTAGCACAGCTTGCATTCCTGCATGATTGTTAATCTCACAACACTGATACTGCCATTTCAGTTTTAGTTTATTTTATTTTTAATTTTATTTTCTTTGTTTTAATTTCACATTCAATTTAGAAAACTGAGAGATGTATTATATATTTCAGTGAAATGTCCGATTTTATACTAAATGATGTTTATATTCATATATTTGTTTATATTCATATAAGTCGTTCACCTGTCGCTCCAGACGGATTTTGTCACATTCCAGCTCGTGTCGAGCGGCTCGTTCCTGCAGCAGTTCAGCTCTCACCTGCTCCATCTGACACACACACACACACACTTATAACACAGCACACTCACATATACAACACACACACACACTCACACACACTCTTATAACACAGCACACACACTCACATACACAACACACACACATTTTAACAATTTATTTAAATCCACTTAAAAGAAAATCATTTACAGGGACATAAATATTACAGATGTAGCATACAACAGATCTTCACAATATTAAGCATGAATAATTTTAACAAAATAAGAGAGACGATACAAAATGCATGATATCTTCTTATTTAGTACTATCCTGAGTAAGATATTTTACATAAAAGATGTTTACATATAGTCCACAAGACAAAAAGTGAAATTAATAAAATAACCCCCTTGAAAAGTTTGGGAACCCTTGGTTCTTAATAATGTGTGTAGTTACCTGGATGATCAAAAACTGTTTTTCGTTTAGTGATGGTTGTTCATGAACCCCTTGTTTGTTCTGAACAGTTAAACTGCAGCTGTTCTTCAGAAAAATCCTCCAGCTCCTGCTGATTCTTCAGTTTTCCAGCATCTTTTGCATATTTGAACCCTTTCCAGCAATGACTGTGATTTTGAGATCCATCTATTCACACTGAGGACAACTGAGAGACTCAAACACAACTATTAAACAAGGTTAAAACACTCACTGATGCTCCAGAAGGAAACATGATGCATTAAGAGCCGGGGGGGCTCGAGCTAAATTATACTTAATTTGCCTTTTGGGAAACATGCAAGTATCTTCTGCTGCTTTCGAAGGGCAGTACCAAATGGAAAATAAATGACATTTCAACAAAACAAGCAAAATTTGGACATCTTCATTCTGTTCAAAAGCTCTTAATGCATCATGTTTCCTTCTGGAGCATCAGTGAGTGTTTTAACCTTGTTTAATAGTTGTGTTTGAGTCTCTCAGTTGTCCTCAGTGTGAAAAGATGAATCTCAAAATCACAGTCATTGTTGGAAAGGGCTCAAATATGCAAAAGATGCTGGAAAACTGAAGAATCAGCAGGAGCTGGATGTTTTCTGAAGAACAGTGCTCAGTTTAACTGTTCAGAACAAACAAGGGGTTCATGAACAACCATCACTAAACATAAAACAGCCGTAGGTCATCCAGGTAACCACACACAGTATTAAGAACCAAGGGTTCCCAAACTTTTGAAGGGAGTTATTTTATTTTTTGTCTTGTGGACTATATGTAAACATCTTTTATGTGAAATATCTTACTCAGGATAGTACTAAAAAAATAACATGTATTTTGTATGATCTCTTATTTTATTCAAATTATTCACATTTTCATAGATTCTGCAAGGGGTTCCCAAACTTTTGCATGTCACTGTATAACACAACACACACACACACACACGAACACACACACGAACACACACTGGTTTTCGTGGATTGCGCATTCATCACATTCCCTCCACAGTATTCATGTATCATGACTGTGTTTGTCATTATTCATGTTTATTAGTCATTAATATGTGACCTTATGAAACTGCTCATGATGTGTGTGTTATTGTAAGGGTGTTTTGTGCTTCTTTGTGTTTGACTGGAACAAAACTGAGCGACTCTAATTAGTGAGACACGGCTGAATGAAGGCCAGAAATAGACAACTAGAGAACTAGACAACTAGAGCACTTTAAACAGGGTCAGAAACACACACACAGTCCATTAGACACTGACCACAATCACGACCTACTTACACACACACACACACACACACTCAAGATCTGTCCGGTGTGTGTGTGTTCTTGTTTATCCTACATAGTAAGGACCAAATGTTCCCACAAGGATAGTAAATCCTGAAATTTTTGACATTGTGGGGATCAGCACTGAATCAATGAACTGACTTTAACTGGAAAAAAAATATCTCTTTGTTATAGACTGACTGCATTATCAACACACTGTTTCCCTGTTTAATACTGTAAAGCTGCTTTGACACAATCTGTATTGTATAAAGCGCCATATAAACAAAGCTGACTAGACCAGCCTGTGGTCCCCATCAGAGAAAAAATGATTAAAAATACTAAGTGATGTTTATCAAGTGTAACAGTGCAAACAGGTTTTGTGTAAGGAGTAGTGTTGGGTTAGAGGAGAGAAAATATTGTGTGGTCAGTATAAAAACAACAGAAGTCTATGGAAAGGACCCACAGCTCACAGAAAAACAATGTGTGTGTGTGTGACCTGCTCTTGTCCTCGTTCCAGTCTCTTCATGAGCGCGTCTGAGCTGCTGCGCTCCTCTGATACACACCGCTCCAGCTCACACACTCGCACCTATACACACACACACACTTTAAACACAGTGTTCTGAAATCAACTGGAGATTAAAGTTCAGAATATGTGTGTGAGTGTGTGTTTAAGTCACATATGTGAGTGTGACACACAAACAGACATATGTGTTTGTGTGTGTGTGTTTGTACCTCCATGAGTTTGCTGTGTCTGTCGTCGTGTGTGTGTCGTTTCTCCTCCAGCTCTTTTATTCTCTTCTGCAGCTGCTGAGATTTCAGTTCAGCCTCGTTCAGATCAAACTCACAGCGAGAGAGTTTCTCCTCTAACACACACCGCTGAACACACACACACACACAATATGAGGACAGGAACAATCAACATTGCTAGTGATTGTGTTTGTTTTTTTATATATACACTGCCGATCAAAAGTTTGGGATCAGTAAGATTTTTTTAATGGTTTTTAAAGACATTTCTTCTGCTCATCAAGGCTGCATTTACTTGATCAAAAATACAGAAAAAAAACTGTAATATTGTGAAATATTATTCCAATTTAAAATAACTGTTTTCATAGTGAACATATTTTAAAATGTAATTTATTTCTGTGATGAAAATCTACATTTTCAGCATCATTACTCACACATGATTCTTCAGAAATCTTTCTAATATGCTGATTTATTATCAAGTTGTGCTGCTTAATATTTTTTGGAACCTGTGATACTTTTTTTTTTCAGGATTCTTAGAAAGAAAATAGAAAGGATTTCTAACAATATACACTACTGTTCAAAAGTTAGGGTTAGTAAATTTTCTTTCTTTTTTTGAAAGAAATTAATTAGGGCTGTCAAACGACAAATCTCAATTAATTGCATACAAAATAAAAGTTTGAGTTTGCCTAATATATGTGTGTGTACTGTGTGTAATTATTATGTATATATAAATGCAAACACATCCATGTATACATTTAAGAAATATTTACAAGTATATGTATTTATTATAATTTGTATATAATTTATTTTATACATAAAATATTTTGTAAATAAATACCATATTTCTCTTAAAGGGGTCATCAGATGCCCATTTTCCACAAGTTGATATGATTCTTTAGGGTCTTAATGAAAAGTCTATAATATACTTCGGTTAAAAATTCTCAGTGCCGTCACACCAGCAGATGCCGCTCCCACAGTAGTTGATTGACATGAGCGTTTTACCTCAGATCAGCTGTAACCGTTCGACCTCTTTGTTTTGATGCCGGAGCAGGGATGTAAGTTAGACAAGAATATCTCTGATTGAGTGATTGAGGTGTTGTGTTGCTGGATGTAATAATGAACATAGTGGTCGTCATTTACTCCCGACATCTGAGCCGCTGAAGATGCAGTGGATTACGTTTGTTTGTGAAGGGAATGAACCTCCCGATCTACATATATCCGTCTATGTTCACGTGAATCATTCATGATCCAGCTTCACTTACAGCAGAAGTGAGTATAAGAGTTTTTTATGAATCTTTGTGATCGCCTTTCCTTATAACATGGTAGTTAGGAAGTTTAGCGGTTAAATGCGGCTAAAGTAAACAGGCTCGTCACTCCACAGAGAGAAGAGGGGGCGGGGCGAGCAGAGCTCATTAACATTTAAAGCAGCCTCGACCAGAATGAGATGATTTTTGCAGAGCTGATTTTGTCAAGGTAAAAAGGGTGATGTTTTACAAAACCATTGAGAATTTTTAACCAAAGTATATTAGAGACTTTTCATTAAGACCCTAAAGAATCATATCAACTTGTGGAAAATGGGCATCCGATGACCCCTTTAAATATATACATTAGTTTTTGTGTATTTATATATACATAATAATTACACACATAAATTAGGCAGACTCCAACTTTTATTTTGTATTAATCATTTGACAGCTCTAAAATTAATTTTATTCACCAAGAATGTGTTAAATTAATAAAAAGTGATAGCATAGATTTACATTGCTAGAAAATATTTATATTTTTAATAAATGCTGTTCTTCCTAACTTTTTATTCATCAAATAACCCTGAAAAAAAGAATCACAGGTTCCAAACAAGTATTTGGCAGCACAACTGTTTCCAACATTGATAATTCTAATAATAAATCCGCATATTATAATGATTTCTGAAGGATCATGTGACACTGAAGACTGGAGTAACAGCTGATGAAAATTCAGCTTTACATCACAGAAATAAATTACATTTTAAAGCATATTAACATAAAAACTATTATTTTATATTGTAATAACATTTTGCAGTATTACAGTTTTTTTCAGTATTTTTGATCAAATAAATGCAGCCCTGGTGAGCATAAGAGACTTCTTTAAAAAGTAAGTCTTATTGATCCCAAACTTTTGATCGGCAGTGTGTATATGTGTGTATGTGTGTGTGTGTGTGTGTGTGTGTGAGTGTGTACCTCTCTCTGGTATTCCTGTGCGGCGTGTGTGTGTGCCTGTAGTTGTGTGTGTGTGTTGTGTAGCTGTGTGTGTAGCGTGTCCAGATCTCTCTGGCTCTGATCTCTGAGCGTGTCCACCTCCTCCTGCAGCATCTGCGTCTCCTGCTCCGATCCCGTCACCGCCGCACTCATCTACACACACACACAGAGAACGAGCGCGATCAGAACGTCACCTCCATCAGACGAGGAGTCGCACATCTCCTCTCACCTCGTCGTGCAGTCGCTCTAACACTCGGTCCCTGCTTCTCCTCTCCTCCTCTAACTCACTGCGTCTCCTCTGCAGCTCCTCCGTCCGACGGCGCTCCTCCTCAAACCGCTCCTTCAGGTCGCGATGAGCTCGAGTCAACCTGCTCAGCTCACCCTGAGACACAGACGACACGGGTCAGCTTTATTTCTACAGCGCTTTAAGCAGCACAGATCGAGTCAGAGCAGCTTCGCAGTGTTAAACAGGAAAATAGTGTCAACATTTGAGTTCTTTTGCGCGTCGACTTGCGCTTGAATGTTTAAATTGGAGAGGCATAAAACACATGCAAATGATAAACTGTCATAAGGACGGACAGGTTACCTGCGTGTCCTCCAGGTGTCTCATCAGGGCTCGGTTGGCTCCACACATGTCCTCCTCCTGCTGTCTGACCTCCTGCAGCTCCTCCTCCAGATTCCGTTTCTCCATCTGATCACCAAAAAAACACCGGCGCTGAAACCGCTACTGTTCACACTGCAGCTTTAGCAGAGGATCATGCTGATTCTCACCGTCAGCTGCTCCACACGTTCTGTGAGGAGCTTCTCCTGCTCCTGCTTCTGCTGGATGAGGAGGTCGAGGGAGGAGATCTGCTCCTCCAGAGCACTGATCTTCAGCTGGAGATCTGCTTTAGTCTGCTTCAGCTCTGCGATCAGCGTCTGACCGGCTCCTTTCTCTGCCGCCACCTCCAGAACCTTCTGACCCAGCAGAGCCACGCTCTGGAGCAGAGGAGGAGGACGGAGGCGTGTCGAGTCAGCTTTAATTCTATAGCGCTACGTACACTAGGCTGAATGTGATATGAATGTTAACTGAAATGAAAAACAATACAGAAACGTGCCTCTTTGGCCTCCTGTGTGGCTTCCAGGAGTCTGTGAATCTCCTGCTGGTGCTCCTCCTGCAGCGCCTCCACGTCTCTGGCGTGAGCGGAGATCTCCTCCTCTAGCGCCCCCCGCAGGGCCGTCAGCTCCCTGTCCCGCCGGTGTAGCGCCTCCTCCTGCTCCTCCTGCACCCGCTGCAGGGCCTCGAACTCCCCACGCAACTCAGACAGATCCTGAGAGACGGACGGAGAGATTCACACAACACCATTCCATGAAGAGATGAAAGGGTTAGACGGGGTCAGAAAGGGGTCAAAGAGGGGTCGAAGGGGGATAAATGGGGTGTCAGTGGGGTCAGAGGGGTCAGAGAGGCAAGGTTTCTGCAGGTTTTATGAGGGTAAATTTAAAACTTCTTTAAGACCTTTTCAAGACCAACTACAGAAAATTTAAGGAAAAAAAAAAAAAAAATCGAAGGGAAAACAATACAGCAATATGTTCCCAAAGTATAATTCAAGTTTTACTTTCACTTTCAAATTAGCAGCAATTCAGCGTCTTTGTTTTGTTGTTTTTAGTTCATTTGAGTTTTCCCTCTTTTCCTTGCTTTCCTTTGGGTAAAAGTGCAGTGCACATTTTACTTTCACTTTCAAATTAGCAGCAATTCTGTTTGTTTGCTTTTAGTTTATTTGAGTTTTCGCTCTCGTGCGAAAACTCAAAATAAGCGCAGTAGAGGAAGACAATAACGCACATAACGCATATGGACATCATTTTATCAATATTCCTAAAACCTCCTCAGGTATTTTCATGATAATAAAGTATATGAATAATAATTATTAATAATAATTTCGCACGAGAGCGACCTCTAGCTTTCGGGTGCAACAGTATTTTACCTATTTCACCCACAAGCTGTTCATAAATCATGTACAATATAATGTCTGTTAATTGTGACAGCCTTATTTGGGCCGGTCTGAAGTATCTGTTATTAATAATATAGGAGTCTAATAATAATAAGAAGAAAGCGATCAATAATACATACCTGAGATGACGTAACGAGAGGGACGCGCCTTCGTCCCTTGTACACACCCCAACCTCTTGACCCCTCCCCCACGTCAAATCAGGGACACAAAGCGAGTCGCATAGAAAAATGAAGCGCAAAGGAAAGCTTGCGCCGCAAAGGCACGGATGACTGAAACGCGGATTTAAAGGAGCGACGCAAAGGGAAATATGTGTTGCAAAGTCAATGCTGCTGAAGTTTTACTTTGCTAAACTTTATTTTTTCTCTCAGGGGTTAACTTTTCTTTTGCAATTATTTTTTTTTACTTGCAAAAAAGCAATTTTTTTTCTCAATACTCTATTTTTATTAGCAAAACATATTTTTTGTTTGCAAAACATTGTTTTATTTTGCAGATATATATGGCCCTATTTTGACTCCATACTAAGCAGAATTGTATTGTTGTGCCCCCTCCCTCATTATGAAAGTATTAAAAATAAAACACCTATTACACAGGGTCAAAAGAGAACTTTAATAAAATATAAAAGTAAATGAATAAATTTCAATTAAATTGTATTATTTATAAATTATAGTTGTAGATCTAGACCAGGGGTCACCAAACTCAGTCCTGGAGGGCCGGTGTCCTACAGAGTTTAGGAAAAGAAGGAAAGGACGTGACGTGTGGCTAAGTACGGTGACCCATACTCGGAATTTGTGCTCTGCGTTTAACCCATCCAAGTGCGCCCGGGGAGCAGCTGGGGGATCGGGGCCTTATTATATAATATTTGGGGTTGAAGACCACGCCGGTGTGTTTTGTCACATTTTCTTGACGACCATGAAAATAATTAAAATACAGATACGAGCATGGCATCATTAGAAACTGCAATGGGTCTACTTTTATTTGTATATAGTCATAATAACAAAAACAATGCGCTTTTGTAAAATAAAGAAAACAAACAGGCTGCGCTCTCTCTGTCTCTGGGAACTTTCTTCACAGGCACATGAATAAAACAACCTGAATCTCAGTGAATATGTGCCTCACATACGTGACACGCATGCAGCTGAGTGTCACAGTTGTAACACACAATATACATGTTTGTCCATACCACTGCATTTTCTCTCAAATAGAGCTTTATATTTGCGAATCACTTTCCGTTTGTTTGAAAGTTGAGTTTTTCTTTGCAAAGCAGATTGTGTTTATTTGCAAAACGCTGGATTTGTTTGATGAATACTGGCACAAAATTCACTCCATACCAGTTGTCCACTCGTAAGTACGAACGTCCCAGTAGGACCTGAACGCAGCATTAGTCTACTGTATGTGTATATGTATTAGGGATGCAATAATACAGTTAGCCCGCAGTTATAATAAACATGAAACTTCCACTATGACCTTAGATAAATGGCAGAAGTCAACAGACTTTTCAAAATCCAAAATATTTTTAAAACAGGTGCGATTGCATTTCGTTTTGAAACTCTTCCGCCATAGTCTCGTCTTTCTCACCTCTCTCTTCTTGTCAGTCAGATCCACTCACTTTCTATGATGAGACTGTCGTTCGGCATGCTGCATCGAGCAGCCGCGTTCACTTTAATTATATTGTCTGTTCTCTAAATGAACTAAATGATTTTTATTATGACAAGTTCTTCTTCAGGTGACTGACAGATGAAGCTGCACATTCTCGCCATCTACCACGTATTGTTTAATGTTGAGCAACCTACACCATGTAGCACAGAAATTATGCTTTCGCTTCACTTTAAAATTAAACACGAGGAAACAATCCCTCGCGAAAATTAATGCCATGATCACATGAATTTAAGACTTGCTTCTCTGATTTAAGACCTTAATTCACGGAAAAGCGATTTAAGACTTTTTAACACTTTTTTAAGACCCACAGAAACCCTGGAGAGGGGTCAGAGGGGTCATAGGTCATACCTGCAGCAGTCTGTCTCTCTCTCCAGCCTCGCAGCTCTTAGCGCTGTCTAACTCATCGTGGATGTCAGACAGCTGCTGCTGCAGATCCCTCATATCAGAACGATACTGATCACGAGCCCTTCTGGCCTGCAGGAGTCTGAACATACACACACACATATAAGTGACTGTGTGTGTCTGTGTACATTAGTGTGTGTGTGTGATCTCTACTCACTGGTCCAGTGATGTCTGCAGCTCTTTCTCCATGTCCGTGAGCTTGTGGCGGAGTGTGATCTGCTCCTGTTCGCTCCTCTCTAGCGCCTCCTGCAGTCTCTTCAGCTCTGCTTTTGTCTCCTCTTTCTCCTCTGACAAACCGTCGTTGTCCTGCAGAGACACAGATGACGTCAGACGGGACACAAACTGACTGAGCGTGCTCATATTTCGTTCATTCACCTGCTTGGCCTCCTGCAGCTGCTGCTGTAAGAGACTGACGTGTCTCTCTAGCGCCGCCCTTCTGTCTTTAAGATCATTCACCTCCTCCAGAGGAACCGCGAACTCAAACTATTTAACACGTGCAAATCAGTCAGTGTTTACTGGAACGACTCAAAACGGTAACCACATGCTTATATTTATCGACCACAAAACCAGTCTTAAGTAACACATGTATATTTGTAGCAATAGATAATACATTGTATGGGACAAAATTATTGTTTTTTCTTTTTAGCCAAAAATCATTAGGATATTAAGTAAAGATCATGTTCCAAGAAGGTATTTTGTAATTTTCTACTGTAAATATATTAAAACTTAAATTTTTGATTATTAATATGCATTGCTAAGAACTTAATTTGGACAATTTTAAAGGTTTTTTTATCCATTTTTTTTTTTTTTTTTTACACCCTCAGATTCCAGATTTTCAAATAGTTGTATCTCGGCCAAATATTGTCCTGTCCTAACAAACCATACATAAATAGAAAGCTTTTTATTCAGCTTTCAGATGGTGTATAAATCTCAATTTCAAAATTGATGCTTATGACTGGTTTTGTGGTCCAGGGTCACATATATTGTTTACATTTCATGAGGTTTTTTTTTTTCCCCATTTCAAGGAGTCTTTCATCTCCTTTTTCATTTTACATAAACAAATGTATTTCACACATTTTTTTTAAATACCTTTTTAACACTTATTCCAATATGCCATTATGCTATTAATAATTTCATCTTATATTTATGTAGTCTGTTAGATGCCTTTATACTAGTTCTCCTACTAGTTACTACAATGAAATTGTGGAAATTTGTTTTGTTTGCAAACACAAACCCCACATTCACAGCGGTAGTTTAAAGTACTACGGTACTGTGATGGAAGCTCAGGGTTATCGTGGTAAATGTCCACTCACCTCCTCCAGCGCTCTGAACTTCAACATGTGGATCTTGTCAAACATGAGCTCCACCCTCTGCCTGATAACGGCTTCACCCTCACAGGACCTGAGGGAAAACAGCCGCAGAAACAGAGCTCTGAGTCACAGCAGTTTGACCTGCATCAGTCACTTACACTCACTCCAAACCCACAGAAAGCTCGTGTGACTCGGCATCAGTTTTTCTGGAGCTTCAGCACATCTGTGTTTATTTCTCCTGAGGCTGAACAAATAAATTCATGCAGGTTTGGAGCGACATGAGGGCGAGTAAATAATGACAAACAAGCTGAACTACCGGTTTAAGTTCAAAACCGTGACACTGGTTCCTCAATATCAGGAATAAACCCGGTTCTCATTCAGATTCATCTGATGTGTGGAAGACAAACAGGAGTCTGACGCGAATCTACATTCGTCCAGCTGTACAAACACATCACTGTGAGAGGAATGAGGAGGAGCAATGCTTTCTGGGACGTTCATCGGGAAATTCCAGGAAAGCGTGAGACATTTTTATCATGATATGTAGCATAAGGCTGAATATCACCATATTCATACTGACTACAGTATTTCATTTCAGAGAATCCCATGTACATATAAACACAGCCACACATTCTGTAAGTGAAGCAGTTCGCTCTCACCCGTCTTTCAGGTAGTTAACCATCACCAGTTTTGCGGTTTCCTCATCGGGCTGATCCGGAAGCTCTCGGCGTCCTTTCAGAAGGTCAGGTGTGGCCTTGGAGACACGTGACATAACGACTCGTGAATCAGTACAGATGAATCAAACACATTCAAATCAATCGTGAGTGTCTGTCGTCTCTACCTGTCCGCTGCCGTTCTCCTCGTTGACCTCTGACCTCTCCCCCTGCCCTGTCTGCGCGAAGCCGCCGACTTCCGTTCCGATCCCGTCCGACCTGGACTCCAGACTTCTGGAGCGCCTCTTCTCCTCAGGTGCGATTCTGCCGCGGTGACAGACTCGGCCGGTCCGAGGGGATCCTGCGCTGGCCGTCCCGGTGTCGTACATCTCGGAGGCGGGTACGGACATCCTGCAGATGATATGAGACGGCTGGCAGGGAACGCTCTCCACCGCCGGCTCCTGGACTCGGTCCCGACCCGCTCCCGGCACCGGGATCCTGGCTCTCTTCACCATCACGGGCGAGGAAGGGCTGCTGCACCAGCCGCGGCTGTTTCTGGGATCGTAGGGTTTCAGGATCTCAGGGTTTCTCTGGTAGTTCAGCAGCTGGACCGACGGGTTCTTGAAGACTCTCAAAGATCTGTAATGATCCGGTCGAGGGGTTTGAGTGCTTGAAGCGCCGCCGCTCATATTGGACACAAACTCCTGCCGCCGATGCTCCGCGAGGAAGACGTCGGGATACTCGGGAGAACGTGGCACGCGTCTCCCCTGAGCGTTCAGGACCACGTACGGCCGGCCGGAGATGCCCTGGACCTGGACTTGGACCCCAAACGATCCCGAATCATCCTGAGATGCCCGAACAGGGTCAGACTGAGATCGCCCATCCTGAGCGCCGAACGACTCCATCTAGAAAACAATCACTGACTCTCAGTCCAGACTGATGGAGAATCCTGACAGCGAACGACACACTTACACTGACGTCAGCGTGAGAAACAATGCGTGTTTACAGCACAAACACAGAGAATGATGACGACTCTGCTCTCTGAATGGGGCCGTTACATAGACTGCTACTGTTCTTACATACAGCTAGTTACAAAAACTACAGACTCAACCTAACAGAAAACATTCTGTGTTTTTACCATTAAAAAAAAGAACTTTATTTACCTCATTTTATACCAATTTCAAGTTTAGCTCACAAACCCAGTCTGGTCCACAAACCCAGTCTTAAGGTAGGGTATATTTGTAGCAATAGCCAAAAAACAGATCACATTTTCTTTTATGACAAAAATCATTAGGATATTAAGATAACGTTTCATGAAAATATTTTGTAACTTTCCTACCGTAAATATATATAAACATATTTTTTATTAGTAATATGCATTGCTAAGAACTTCATTTGGACAACTTTAAAGGCGATTTTCTCAGTATTTTGATTTTTTTTTTTTTTTTGCACCCTCAGATTCCAGATATTCAAACAGTTGTATCTCGACCAAATACCGTCTTATCCTGACAAACCATACATCAATAGAAAGCTTATTTATTTCAGATGACGCTAGTTTTGTGATCCAGAGTCACATTTGTCCTTGAAATATGATGATGTAGATACAAACACACAAACCTCCTTCAAACTACACCGACTGACTTATAAACAAACTTGCGTACAACCTAAATGATTTTGAGGACCTTCATATTCAGTAAATAATTTCTGAATTCATGATACATGTATTTCTCTCTCTGACAGAGACTCATGATGATAGGACTTTACGCAAAACTGTTGTTTTAGCCAAGGACAGAAAACATTCTCCTTATCGTCAGCCAATTTATCAGAGGATTTCAGAGACTGCATACAGCGGTAATAAAAGCTGGTTGAAATGGTCAGTTTACACTGTTAATAGATCAGTTCTTGTAATGGTGAGAGTTGAAGTTATTGTGAATTAAAGTCATCTTACCGCTGCGGTCTTCAGTCACAAACTCAGAACTTCAGCTCAGAAACTCAGCGAGGAGATCAGATGTAGACACGCCCCCTCGGTTCTGATTGGACAAGAGCCAGACGAGTCCGCTTCTGAAACTCCGTGTTCGACTCTCTGGGGACCCGCCCACACCCTAAACACACATACACACTCCATATGACTTTAATCAACGACAGTTTTCTTTTCAACCCAGAAACACTTTTTAAAATATGAATATGATACTTCGCCAATAACTGTGATTTATCAAACAGAAAACGCATGTTTAGCTCAATTAGATAAAGTTTAATTGAAAACTCTGTGAAAAGAACACAACATCTGATGAATGCAATGCCATTGGTAAAAAAGCACGGTTTAAAAACAGTCATAGCGCTAAGGGTGTGTTTTTGTACAAAATGAGCAACTATTTGGACGTATTAAAAGATGAAGAGAGTGAACGAAAGCGAGAACAAGACAAAGCAAACATTAGTCTTGTGGACGCAGATGACATGTGATTGCTCTCCTGAAGATCAACAGATGCTGACAGACTGTGTGATGAACGGGTTAGTCAGGCTGTTTGTGTGCAAATAAACACAGTCACTTCAGCAGAAACACACACACACACACACATAGATGTTTAGCTCACTGATGTTCACTGTATGAAAAGAGTTCAACATCACTGAGGATCCAAAATTAAATCTGAAAAGGCTAAATGTAACATTCTAAAATGCTACATGTAACACACTAAACTGCCAGATGTAACATTCAAAAATGCAACATGTAACACTAATGGCTAATTGTAACATTCTATAAAGCAAACAGTAACACATGGGATGTTTAGCTCACTGATGTTCACTGTATGAGAAGAGCTGCACATCACCTTTCCTTGTGCTCCACTGAAGACAGAAACTTCTACGGGTTTGAACAACATGAGGGTGATGAAATGATCACAGAACTGTCATTTTCATTTGAAGAACACGAGTGAGATCTCAGTATGTCCTGCTGCCAAACATCCGAGAGAAAATAACAGTCAACCAGACAGACGTGACATTAAATAAGACGATTTTTGGAGTTCTGTAACATTTAATGATATCATTTAAAGACATCAAAATACTAATTGCATTTCAATTATCTTTACTGCTTTTATTTGCACTCAGGCTTGTGCATTAAGACAGACTCGTTGCAATTTCAATGAAACATTCTGACTGATTCAGTGAATTACTTTGTAAGTAATCGGTTAAACTGATTCAGAGTTCGGTAAGGATTCGTTTCTCTCATCACTAGATAAATCTGGGTTTATAATACTGTATATTTGGGAATTATTAGTGACAAAAACGCACGTCTCATTTCCGCTTTAAGCGTGGATTTTAGTTCGATCTGTTTTCGGAGTTTACGGCGATCAAATGCTGTTTTGAAGCGATTGAGTGAGTCAGTGTGTAATGTGATTGA
This sequence comes from Labeo catla, assembly GCA_012976165.1. Classification (NCBI taxonomy): domain Eukaryota; kingdom Metazoa; phylum Chordata; class Actinopteri; order Cypriniformes; family Cyprinidae; genus Labeo; species Labeo catla. The sequence continues at coordinate 141,435 of VONZ01001340.1, read as the reverse complement.
TTAATGAGCACAGCTGATCCAATCTGACAATCACTCCTTGTTTAAGAAGATCTGGAGGAGTTTCAGCTGGAACCGATCTTCAGGTAGGTCTGAATCTGTTGTCAGAAACACATTTCACACTTAAGCGCCATTTCTTTCCCCACTAACAACTGATCTGTGATGTTCACAGCGAACAGCAGCAGTTCCATCCTGAAAACAAACCTGCCACCGCCACATAATGAAGTGAGATTATTATGATTATGAAGAACATCAGTATCATCAAGCTCTTCTATGAACTCTTTCATTCATCAGACTCTTGTTTGCTACAGTAAAGTGAATCTGTCTGTAGTTCAGTTTCAGCTCGTGCTGTGATGATTCACTCTCAGATCTGCTGCTGTGAAAATGATTCTCGTGTTTGATTCACCTTAATTTTCAGACGGAGCAGATGATGTGCACCCTCCCCTCATTAATGTTTGTTTATTGATTGATTGATTTTATCTATTTATCTTTGTGTAACTTTTAGAATTTGTATGGATTTTTATAAAGATTTCTAATTCTTTTAATCAACTTTTTAGTTGCTTTTAATCTTTCTAACTTTTTTTAATTAGTTTTAACTTAATGAATTTTCTAACTTTAAATTGCTTTTATCATTGAATGTTTGATCTGTATGTAATGGCCGTTGAGGCTGATATGGAATAAAATGGAAGTGCAACTAACTAAACTAATCAAAATACTGAGAAAATCGCCTTTAAAGTTGTCCAAATGCAGTTCTTAGCAATGCATATTACTAATCAAAAGTTTTGAGATCTTTATGGTACAAAATTGACAAAATATCTTCATGGACCATGATCTTTACTTAATGATTTTTGGCATCAAAGAAAATAATTATTTTGACCTGTACAATGTATTGTTGACTGTTGCTACAAATACAGTAGTCCACATCTGAAGTGGATCAAAAAAGTTAATCAAAGTTGTCCTAAGACAAGAACGGGTATTGTTTTAGTTTAAGAACAACTTTGATGAAAGGTTTTGATATACTCCTGTAGACCGGTGCTACTTAAAACTGGTTTTGTGTTCCAAGGTCACACAGGATTAAATGGAGTTTTTCCATTAATATGCAAGATGTCCTGGAACTTGGTTTCACATTTCTTCAGCACTAAACAATCACTTCAACACAATCTGTAGTTTTAAAATAAGACATTTATTCACTAACATTACAATAAAATAAACATGTTTGACTTTAATTAGAACTACACTGATTTTTGGTCAGCAAATAAAAACCTTTCAGTTATGAAACACTGAGTTTGAGCTGTAAAACGGCGTGTGAAAATCTGAATCCACTGCTTTTAGTCCGGTGTCATCACTTGTTCCCAAATATCAGATGGAGTCCCCACGCTTAGATAAAATTAAGATCCAGATCCCATCAGAAAACATCTGTTTTGTCTGGTAACAGAACAACTCAAACCCTGTTCACAGGAGGTCTTGTCTAGTACCCAAAAACACTATTAACAGTCTTCTGTCCGCCAAGACATTGACCGAGGGAAAAGCCAGCGAAAGTGAAGAGCGGAAGCAGGAGACGAAGCGATGATGGTAAAAACAGGAAATATTCCAGTCCAAACGAAGGAAATAAATGTCACCATCAGTTCTCCTTGGTTTTTAATCTCTGTAATGCTGTCCCTAGAAATAACTTCAACTTTATCTTTATAAAGTCATTTTTTCCCCCCTGTAATCTGACTCTGAATCTCAGGTGAAAACTGCTGCTTTCAGTATATGTGTGTTTGTAACCACTGTTGTTGTCATTTTGGCCGCATCTGAAACAGGTCATACTGTTGATATTAACTGAGAGGTTAAAGTAAATAAGCTAGAAAAATGTGCACATTCAAGAACATTAAATACATGTGTGGAGTAACAACGTTAAAGAGCTGAAGTGTTTCAAACACTGAACGTTTACCCTCTTTAACTTTATGCTGTTCTGCTGTTTTGTGTTCATCTGCTCTTTTTACATCGACTATTACTCTGTTTAGACTAATACAATCACATACAAATATATTACATACTGATAAATGTAAGATTGACTTCAATGGAATGGGATGTTGCAAATATCTCTATTATTTATTTTGGTACGGTGATAGGTTATGAACTTACTTTACCAGTTTTGAAAACAATATGTACACATGCAAATTGGCTGTGAAGAGTTAAAAAAAGTGACTTTAGTATTGAGAAATGTGAAAAAAATAAATAAATAAATAAAACCTTACTGGGTCATTTTGTGTCAAATCAATCAAATTTCAGAAACTTCCCCGGCTCAAATTTTTGATTTTGCTAATATTTTTTCTAAAGAAAGACAGACATGTATAGTGATGAAAGCCAAAATGTTAAATGTCATGGATGAATATTTACTGAGTAATACACTATTTTGTAGAGGGAGGTCAAAATGGTCATTTTCACCTGAAATTCAGAGTCAAGTTACAGGGGGGTAAAAACGACTTCAGAAAGACGACAGCGTCATTATCTTATTGTTACACAGAGATTGTTTGTTCTATTAGTAAAATCTGTTGACTTTATCAATCTTTGTTGCATTATGTGCCAATGGTGACCACTCAAAAATGGGGAAAAAGCACTTTTCAAGTCTTTCTACACAGTTTGCATGCCTGTAACTCAAGAAATATTAAAGATATCTTAATGTATCTTAATATCTTAATATCTTTAACACCCTATGAGATTCAGTTCCAGAGATATTGGAATGTCAATATGGCTGCAGGAGTAAATCATTAAAACGTACACATTTTCAGTGTATATATGTGGGTCAGTTTGAAATAATATGAGACTTCTTTTCTGTTAAACAGGAATGTGTGAAGAACAAATAATGTTAAAACTAGAGATGTGTCTCGTTTCTTTCTGTCAAGACACTGCATTGAACACACCAGTCTGAGTGACATTAATATTCTTTTTCCAAAATCTGTGTGTCTGTAACTCAAGCAGTATTAAAGTTATCTTAATATGATTTTAGACTCTGGTTAAGAAACGTTTCTTCTGGAATCTTCATTTTTAAGGCCCTGTTTGGTTTAATCTCAGAGATATTGAGATCTTAGTGCAGCTCCAAATTTAGTATCCGACCCATTTCAGTGTTCAAAAACCAAATGTAGTTTTGTGTTTATGTAATCATTACTGTTTACAATGCAAATAATAACAGTAAGCCGGGGATTAGTGTTGTACAGTGTGACAGGTACAGTGCACTTCTATCATTCAGACAGGTGTGTTCTATGCAGTTGTTTTGATAGAGGGAACCAAGATATAATTCTGATTTCAACATTATTTATTCTATAGACACTTCTTTAAATAAAATAAATATCAGTTGTTAAACATTAATTGTTCTTCAGACATTCCAGACATTTAAAAAAAGAAGTCTCATATTTTTTCAAACTGACCAACATTTGGTTTTCGCCCACTGAAATGGGCCTCATTGAGATCCTCATATCTCTGAGACTGAACGACGTAGGGCCTTGAAAATTAAGATTCCAAAAGAAAAGTTTATTAATAACTAGACTCTAAAATTATATTGTATTATCTTTTTAGTCACGCAAACTTTGGAAAAGGAATATTTATGGCACTCAGACTGTTGTGTTCAATGCAGTGTCTTGACAGAAAGAAACGTGTAGAGATGTAGAGATACACTGCCCTCCAAAAGTTTGGAAACACCCCTGGCAAAGTGTGGTTTTGGACGATATCAGCATAAATCATCATAATATCGTAATAATCATTTTCATTTTGATTACATAATAATGGCAATATATATACATGTCAAAGTCAGACATGCCCCTTTGCCAGCTGTGATGCTGGTTACTGCTTTAAGCTTGGCCCGGGTTTTTAAAGGATTTTTGGGTCGGCACACCTTAACAGCTTCAACAATTGATTGACAATTCAGTTTAGAACACAGTGAATTTAGGCCCAGATTATGCAGAGCTGTAATAGCTGCTAATGCTGGATATTTTGATGAATCCAAAATTTACATTTCTTCTATGTATAAACGGTTTATGTAATAAAATATGTTTTTGTAGTTTGTGTTGTCCCTTATCAGTGCAAAATTATCACAAAGTAAAAAGGATTCATGCCAATATTGTCCAAAACCACACTTTTCTAGGGCGTTTCCAAACTTTTGGAGGGCAGTGTACATCTCTAGTTTTAACATTATTTGTTCTTCAGACATTCCAGACATTTAAAAAAAAAAAAAAAGACATTCCTCTTTAATAGAAAAGAAGTCTCATATTTTTTCAAACTGACCCACATTTGGTTTTTGACCACTGAAAATGTGTAAATTTTAATGATTTACTCCTGGAGTCATATTGAAATTATACAGTATCTCTGGAACTGAATCTCATAGAGCAAAAAAAAAATAAAGATGACAAAAGGAAAGTTTGTTAAGACCCAATATCTAAAAGGGCATTAAGATATCTTTAATATTTCTTGAGTTACAGGTATGCAAACTTTGGAGAAAAACTTGAAAAGTGCTTTTTCCCCATTTTTGAGTGGTCACCATTGGCACATAATGCAACAAAGATTGATAAAGTCAACAGATTTTACTAATAGAACAAACAATCTCTGTGTAAAAATGACATTATAATGCTGCCGTCTTTATAAAATCATTTTTCCCCCCTGTAATCTGACTCTGAATCTCAGGTGAAAACTGCTGCTTTGACCTCCCTCTACAAAATAGTGTATTACTCAGTAAATATTCATCAATGACATTTAATATTTTGGCTTTCATCACTATACATGTCTGTCTTTCTTCAGAAAAAAATATTTGCAAAATCAAAAATTTCAGCAGGGGACCTCTGGTTGAGTTGATACAGAATGAACTGTAAGGTGTTACCAGACAAACCCAAACAATTACAAAAGTCACAAATTTAATCACATAGAGAAGCATAATGCCATCAACAAATAACATCCCTGACTAATATAATGTTCCAGTTTTTGTCAATATAAAGTCAATATAGTATATTTGTGCTCTATATCATTTGACAATACACAGTACAAATTTAGTGCTGACACATTTATTGTGCTATGAATAACATTTATGAAGAGCGCAAACAGACACTTCGCTCTGTGTACTTCAGCACAACACTAAAACATGACATAAAGCAAAGAAATGAACATGATCACATGAAGCTCATAACAGCACAGCACAAATGATCTCACCCCTTTCTGATTTCCACTGAAACTCATCATCGAGTTCCTGAAGATCCTGCTGAAGATCCATCAACTCGTGTCAGGAGATGAAGAGTCCTCGACAGCAAACACTGCAGACAAAAATAATACAGCAATTACAGCGTCAACTCATTATTAGACATTTAATAAATGACCTGAAGCTTAGATTACCGGCGTTTCAGAAGTCTTCACTATTCCTGCTGTAGTCTTTATTTTTAATTTTATTTTTAAACAGACCGTCACGTCAATGGTTTGATCTATAGAGAAGCGGCTCGTGACGGAAGTGTGACGCGCTAGCCTAAATATTCATAATAATCAATCAATGATCATTCAGATTTACAGGAGCGACTTTCATCTGTTTATTTCCCAGCCGTCAGCTCGTCCTGAAACAGATGAACCAGACTGACAAAATATTAAAATGAACACACATATAATAACCCTCTGCTGTTGTTTGGACACTTTTGACTGGAAAATTGAATTTGGTAAAAATAAAAAGGATTTCATAGGGCCCTAATCAGTGGGGCCCAAACAAGCGAGGCTGTATTTTTACACCTTTCTCGTTCTTACTAATTCACTTCAATACAGTTTGTCAGTTGAAATAGGCTTTGAAAACACGTGCTCCATCAGTTAAAGCGGGTCAATATCACGATACTTTCAACCCTCACAATACTCAAATAGTTTGATCTTAATTTCCTATTTGCTTTTGTCATGTCATAAATAATAGACAGACACTCAAGTACTATAGAAACATATTTGCTGAGCTCCCACACATTTATTTTAGATTTTTTTTAGAATTATGGGCCATTATTTGAGACATAAACCATAAGATACGTCCACCCTGTCATGAATATTACTGGTAAATACAATTTCATTGCAATATTAAGATGCAAATTATATTTTCTGAAAGGTATAATGTCTCTTTCCTAATCAGGGTTATTTGTTTGCTTTCAAATTATAAATACATAGAAGATTTTATGTAAACCATGTGTTTTTAAAGAAACTCAGACAATTGTACAATCATACAATCTTTGTTGCATTATGAGCCAATTCTGACTATTCAAAAATGGGGAAAAAGCACTTTTCAAGTTTTTTTCTCCAAAGTTTGCATGCCTTTAACTCAAGAAATATTAAAGATATCTTAATGCCCTTTTAGATATTGGGTCTTAACAAACATTTTGGCTTCTTTATTTTTAATGCTCTATGAGATTCAGTTCCAGAGATACTGGAATTTCAATATGGCTCCATGAGTAAATCATTAAAATTTACACATTTTCAGTGGTCAAAAACCAAATGTGGGTCAGCTTGAAAAAATATGAGACTTCTTTTCTTTTAAAGAGGAATGTCTGAAGAACAAATAATGTTAAAACAAGAGATGTACCTCATTTCTTTCTGTCAAGACACTGCATTGAACACACTAGTCCGAGTGCCATAAATATTCCTTTTCCAAAGTTTGCGTGTCTATAACTGAAGAAGTATTAAAGATATTACAATATAATTTTAGATTCTAGTTGTTAATAAACTTTTCTTTTGGAATCCTAATTATCAAGGCCCTACATCATTCAGTCCCTGAGATATGAGGATCTCAATGAGGCTCAATGACCAGATTGTTGAATATTACCCATTTTCAGTGGTTGAAAACCAAATGTTGGTCAGTTTATATACAGCTGATACAGAAGCACCAATCTCTGTGTAAAAATAACATTATGATGCTGCCATCTTTTCAGGTGAAAATGGCCATTTTGACCCCCTGTACAAAATAGTGTATTACTCAGTAAATATTCATCCATGACATTTGACATGTTGGCTTTCATCGCTATACATGTTTGTCTTTCTTCAAAAAAAAAAAATTAGCAAAATCAAAAATTTGAGCCGGGGACCTCTGGTTGAGTTGACACGGAATGACCTTACATATTCTGAAAATACTGTATTCTAATCACTTCCGGCATATTTTATTCAGACAGGGTGGACGTGTTAAGCTTAGGAAAAGCAAGTAAGCAAACTCGTCTCATATGAAGAAAATTTGTCAGTTGAAAAGTCACCGACTTACTCACCTCAGCCGCTGAAATTCCCGCCACTGAAGAGACAAAAAAAAAACAGTTGTCCTGGTGTCACTAAAGGGGACGGCCTTTTCTTAAAGTGGCGGATTCCCCAATACAACAGGGTGGACAACTATTCAAGGGACATGGACAAACTCTTCTTTTTTATTAAATAAAAATATCGTTTTTATGACCAAATGGTCAATACACTCAAACTGAGTAATCTCTTATTTAACAAAATATTAATAGGAGAACAAATTTTTTTAATTTTATGATTTGACTGTATTCTACTCTCATTTGAATTCAGTGAGCGGCGCATGAGACATAGCAAAATAACACACGTCCTCCTACACAAAACTTGAGAGCGAAGTAACTAGCTTTTGTTATGAATATAAAAACTTAGCCTAATATAACACACCCTTTTATAGTCATTTTTATGTTAAGTTATCATGGCAAATGAGTTATTTATGTAAAGGCACCCTACAGTGATATTGACCCACACATGTCGCTCAGAAATACATGACGCTGTGTTTGTATCGTTACTCTGAAACGAACAGCGTCAAATAACTCAAGTTTTCTTGGAGGGAATCTTCGGGTTGCAGCCACTGTGAACAGGCTGTTTATGTTTCGCGCCGTTTTTCACTGAATGAATCTACTCTGGCCTCCATCTGCGTGCGTGACGTCATCCGTGACGCGGACGTGTATGCGGTGATTCACTAACCCTGAGAAACTACAGTTACCATGGAAGCTTTCAGTCCTTTAAAACGGGAGCGGCGTCGCCAATAGTCACGTGTCCCGGATTCCTGCCCACCCATTGGCTGCCGTTCCGTGACGTCACGTGATCTGGCTTCTCTTTTAAAAAGACGGCGGGAATAGCGATCTTTATTTCTTCAGGTTTGCCAAAGGGAACGTTCACGTCTGGCGATTATTCGCAAAAACGAGCGCGATGGTACGAACTAAAGCTGATAGTGTTCCCGGCTCTTACAGGAAAGGTAAGAAAAATAAAACAAACCGACTGAACAGCAGCTCTGACTGATGGAGAAACCTGACCGCGGGAAAACTCCTGTGTTCGCTGTGCCTTTATGGCGCACAGTTTTTTGTACGCGTTATTGTAAGTGTATATATCGTTATTGTAAGTCTTAGTAGTCGTGAGTTTCTGCTTGTGTTCATGTCGAAACGGGTGAACGTGAGTAACGTTACGTGTCTTTTGATTGATCAATCAGCATCGTCTCCCGCCAATCTGACGCCACTCAGAAACATAAATGCGTTTAGTTGCAATCGATTGCTGTTTTTATGAGGGGGAAAGCGCTTTTATATCTATATGAACGATATTCATCTGTAAACATTTAAGTTACCGCAGTTGTTTTTGTTGTTCAGCAGCCATTAGCGTTAAACTCTGATTCTCCAGATGTCTTTGTCAATATAACACCGTTGTTAAATGAGTATTGCTATAGCCAGGATTGTCTCTTTGTTGTTGTTTGTACATTAAAAGCTCGTGAATGTCAGTAAGGTTTGTTTTATTTTAATGCGGTTTAATTTAGACTCACTGAAATGGCGCCACTTTCACATTCATCCGCATCGCGTCACAGTGAGACGCTCTGGAAGCGGAATTATCTTGTTTCTGACGGCGCGACTTCTGTTGTGTAGTATTTGATAAATGTGATTTTTATAGTTTTCTGTTTTTGTTTCAGCTGTTGCAGCTTCTGCTCCCCGGAAATCACTCGGCGCGTCCGGATCCGTGAACGCGCACAGCAGCGGCGCGCAATCGGGCACGCCTGGTGAGTGCGCGCGCACCCAGACTTAAAGCTGCGTGTTCCCACCACTGAATTAAAAAATTTACCTTTATTTTATACGTGTGTGTATGTGTATATATATATATATATATATATATATATATATATATATATATATATATATATATATATATATATATATATATATATATATATATATGTATATATGTATATATATATATATATATATATGTGTATATATATATGTATATATGTATATATGTATATATATATATATATATATATATATATATACATATATATATATATATATGTGTGTGTATGTGTGTGTGTACTCCATTCATTCAGTGGCAGAAATGTGCTTCCATACTTAAATGTATTCTGACACTTCTGAACATTATCCTACTGGAAGTCAGTCAAGATCTTAAACACTAGCTTACTGCAGATTTTGTGATATATTTAGTAGTTTTCTCTTTATTTCTATACACTTTATACAATACAGATTTAGTCAAAGCAGCTTTACAGCATTAAAACAGGAAATGCAAACAAAATTCAAGTCTGCTGTAAAGCGGCTCTAAGAGATCAATAGTAAACTGCATCTAGTAGGATTTGTGCATTTAATATTGATTCTCTATCGTGTGTTTGGTTCACTCAGCCAAGAATAAATACGCCGGCGGGAATCCCGTGTGTCCGCGGCCCACACCCACGTGGCAGAAGGGCATCGGTGATTTCTTCGGCGGCCCCGGCAGGAAGCCGGAGAAGGAGAATCTTCATCCCGCGTCTGACGACGAGGAGGCGGGCGGCAGCGGCGTCTCTAAAGCACCCAGGAAGTGAGTGCTGGGATGACTTCCTCCTCCAGTCTGGACGGACCGTTTTGGGTTTAACTGGGAATGGAGCGTTTAAGGGTTTGTTCGCTGAACCGTGTTCTCTCTGTGTTTCAGGTCCAGACCAATCATTGATGACGATGAGGAGGAGGATTAATTGCATGATATTCAGTTTACATGTTTCACTGACTTGTGACAATTTTAGTGTAAATCTTTGTAAATACTTTTATAGGATGTCTCGTTCATTTTGTACAGAAGTTTAATAAAATGAATTTTTTTTTTTTTTTCAGAGTTCTGTGTTTATCTGATCTCTTCAGATTAAACCTGTGATCTGCAGCATTCAGAATATTTGATTACAGATGCATTACGTCTAAGTGTTTGATTGGCTGGAATCCCAGTCATCTCTTGACTTTGAGTTTAATGTTCAGAATAGGAGCCTCACAGTTAATTGTGATTGATTTAAATAAGTGAATTTGGATGTTTCTCTTATTCTTCATCAGTAGGAATGCTCACACTGCATCTGAATTCTGCTCCTCGCGGATGAGACGAATGAATCCCGTTCAGATTAGTTTATTAATTTAATCCATGAACTGAGTTAAACTGTAAGGTCTCTTTCACACAGTTTGTTACAGGGTTTGTACATGGTGCTTAAAGTACTCTAATTTGACTTTCTGGAAAACCTTTGAAAATGGCAATCTCTAGAAGGTGCTTAAATTATGTGTGTAAATTATTTTTTTTTTATTTATTTTTTTTTTAAATAAATGTATCATTGTTTTTCCAAAATTCATGCAATTCAAAAAAACATACTTTTTTTTTTTGCTTATTTCAGTTAATGTCAAAAAGCCAGCAAGCTAAACCAATTAGTGCTGACAATATTGTGTGAATGGCTGAAAATGCGAAAAGAGAAACAGATGAACCGAATCAATGAGTGAGTCATTTACAGTGGAACCGCTCAGATTGATTCAAACTCGGGACTTTATTATTTATCTCAACCGATTCACTAGCAGAAAAACAGTTCAAATTTAAAGAGTCATTCATTTTGAATTTCGACATCACTTGTAACGATTTTAAAAGGTACGTAGTGTTAAGTGAAAAGGAGTTTTTCGAAACACCGAATCAGTTAAGCCATTGCGTCGCAAAATGATTCAGTGATTCAAAGCGCTTTGGATCGTGTATTGCGAATCATTTGATCGGAGCGAGTTCGTGAATCATTTCGCGAAATAAATGATTCGCGAACAGCGTTTCGAGTCCTGATCTGAAATGATGGTTTGCGAATCATTATTCAGATCGGGATTTTGGAGCGCGGACCGTGAATCATTTGATTCACATTCGGACTCTGGTGCGGGTTCGTGAATCATTTTGTTCAGATCGGGGCATCAAATTAGCAATCATTTGATCGGAACTTCAGAGCGGGTTTGTGAATCATTTCGCGAATCAAATGATTCGCGATCCGCGTTTCGAGTCTTCATCTGAAACTGGTTCGCGAATCAATTATTGAGATCAGGACTTTTCAAAATCATTTGATTCAGATAGTGATTTTGGAGCGATTTCGCAATTCTTTTTTTTTTATGTTAAACAGTAGAAAACATCAAGCCATTAGGGCTGTAGCGTTAGATCATTACTATTTATGTGTTATTCTGATCAGAAATAAGAATTAATGTTTTAAATCTTATATAGGAATATATAGGATAGGACGTGACATGTGGCCAAGTATGGTGACCCATACTCGGAATTTGTGCTCTGCATTTAACCCATCCAAGTGCACACACACAGTAGTGAATAGTGATCAAACACACACACACACATGTTGGGTTTACATGTTTTATGGGGACATTCCATAGGCGTAATGGTTTTTATACTGTACAAACCGTATTTTCTATCGCCCTACACCTAAACCTAGCCCTCACAGGAGACTGTGCACACTTTTACTTTCTCAAAAAAACTCATTCTGCATGATTTATAAGCCTGTTTCCTCATGGGGCCCTCACAAATGTCCCCACAAGGTCAAAATTTACTGGTATTACTATCCTTGTGGGGACATTTGGTCCCCATAACGTGATGAATACCAGGTGCGCGCGCGCACGCGCACACACACACACACACACACACGGAGCAGTGGGCAGCCATATTGCTATCGCTGCGGCGCCCAGGGAGCAGTTGGGGGATCAGTGCCTTGCTCAAGGGACTCACCTCAGTCATGGTATTGAGGGTGGAGAGAGCACTGGTTATTCACTCCCACCACCTTCAATCCCTGCCGGACTCAAACCTGCAACCTTTCAGTTACAAGCCCAACTCCCTAACCATTAGGCCACGGCTGCCCCCAATATATTATATTACCATTAAAACACATTTAGCATTTAATTGATGAAAGTCAAGGTTAATGTCGCTGTTTCAGATTGTTTAATTTGAATTGATTTTGCTGGAATACACAAAGTGAAAACAATGAATTCTGTTCATCTGCAGTCTCAGGATTTCTTCCCTTCATTCCTGTTTGTCTTGAGTTTTGTGAAGGTTTAATGGTGTTATATTAGCATTCAGCTAATGCAGATTCATTATCAACTTGATTAAATCACTCTCATGTGAATACTGAAAAATTAAACATATGCATTTATAACTGAACAAATCACTGTTTTTGTGTAAAATAAACTAGACTCATCTCAGACATGCAGATCAGTGCTTTGTGATTAAAAGCTTTTGCCATTTCATTTTTTATTTTTTTTTTGTTTATCTGTGTTTAATGTTTTCAGTCTCACATCTGCACAATGAAGGAAATCTGTTATTTTCACTTGCTAAATAATGGCATATATTTTGATATATCTTTGTACGCAACAGTTATTTTTGTTTCTATATTACATTTGGCAGGATAATTAGAGAAACTGACCTAACATATAGGTTAGAGATACATTCATAAAACAGATTAATGACAGCCATAGTTTTATAGGCAGAAATGTGATATGTAGAGTACGAAAGCACCTTTGATATTATTTTCCTCTAAATCGCTAGATGGCACAAAAACGTGGCGTAGCACTTTCCAAAACATCCACTTTTCAACATACACCTGCAAATTTGTCTGATGCTCGACGCGGGCAGTCGATTCTGTGCTTACTTGATGTTTTTACAAATTATTTAAGTAGCAAATGAGAATCACTAGCATTTTTGAATACATGCCTTGAGATAAAGGCCTTCTTAATGATTTTCAGCAGTTTCAGAAAGCAGCAGTTTTTAAATAATGAAAGAATGTGTAAAAGTATGGTATTTGGGGTAAAAAGCGCCCCTGCTGTTGGGGCTAAAAGGCACAATAATAACATGATAATTAACAGAAGGGTGGCTTTTCCATTTGTTGACATGACATTGTTAGATTCAGATGATAAATATCATATATTATGTTGGGTGTCCACTGTAGAGATAATCACCATGTTTAGAATGAAACCATCATATTTAAAACATACTATTAATCATATCATATAATAAAATACCATTTGTTGTTACTACTGTAAATCTATATTAAATTATGGGATCTCCTTCAATGCTCTCAGGATCTTTACATTTTATAATGATTTTGTTTCTGCATTTTAAATGTTTTATATAGATTTTAATGACAGTATATTTACTGAACAAAAACTGATTCTTATTTATCAAAATAAGCAGAAAATAGTACTTTGCTAAAGTGATTGTTCTGAAGGATCTGACGATGCTCAAATGCAAACTGTGTGTGTTTTGCCTCAGAGCAACCATACATTTGTGTTGTGTTTTGCTTTCTCTTTATATATTCTTCATTCATTTATTCATTTATAATCATTAATCATTTCATCATTTTATTATTCCATTTAATCATTTATAATAATCATTATATTCATTTTATTGATTAGTAATTCATATTATATTATAGTTGTTTTTTTATATTTTTTTCCATTGTTGTTTAGTCTTATGACTGTGTGGTTTTAAGGGCTGTTTGTGTTCATGAATAAGAGATACAAGGGAATGTTTATAGAAACTCAAGGTTTATGGGATGTTGTTGTGTATAACAATACTTGTTGAATTTGTGTTCTTCAGATGAAGTCTGAGCATTGAGACATACGCAACTAAGACTATTCAATAAACTCTGCTCCTTTTATCATCATTACTTCGTCTCCTGCTTCTGCTCTTTTCTGGCTTCCATCGGTCAACTTCCTAACTGACAGAAACCTGCTGTTAGTGGGGTTGGGGTAACTACAGCTTGCTGACTAGTTGTTCTGTTACCGGAAAGGCTGATATTTTCTGACGGGATCTGGTGTCCGGGGCTGGATCCTGATTGTCTGGCGTGAGGACCTGATCTAACAGTTTTGAACAAGTATTAACTTTGATATTATTAAACAAAACAAAAAAAACACACACCTTATTTTAGCTAAAGTATTTGTATCAATAATGTGTGGGGTAAAAAGCCTCCCTTAATTGACACCTCATACAAGATTTTTAAACAAAATAAAGGACTTGTATGATTCATTTTTACACAAGACCTGTTGCTCCATAAATGTTTGATACAAACTTTATATTTTTCTGCAATCATACACTTTGTGCTCAGTGAAAAGCACATTTTTAGGGTGTGCCATTGTCCCCTACATAGATGTACAGAAATAAGTGTTTCTACTTAAATACCAAGGTCAGTATGTGCCATCAGCAAACGCAGAAATCAAAATGATTCTGAAGCTTCTGGAAGGAGACCTGTATTTACTACAGTTTACTACAGTATGTTCTACATGTATCTATATGTAAACCGATGAGAAGAACAGCTGCAGTGTCGTTCCTCCGCCGCTAGGGGTCAGTGAGTGGCGCTCACCGCGTCCCTGCTCGACTTCCGGTCGGGCTCTTTTTCTTTCTCTTCCGCTCTTCGGATCATCATGGTGGGTATCCGATTGTTTGACTCCTAATAATCTGCTGTAATCCGCCTTTTTCGCTGCTCGGTTCGTGAACACAGATATCGGGGTCTGATGCAGAGTTTGAGTGGCGCGCGCGTGTGTGAGTATGACGCGACAGATGCGCGGCGCCGCAGATTTAGAGCGCGATTAAAGAGCGCGAGCGGCTCCGGTCAGTAACCGCTGAGGAGAAAGAGCCGCGCGCGCGTGTGTTTCACACAAATGCGTGTTCATCAATTCACCCGATCAGGTGTTGAGGATCTGATGGGTTCAGCTGTTAGCGGGCTTTGTGGAGCGTTTCTGCTCGGCCCATAATGCACCGCTGTCAGCACACACTAGCGTTACTCGAGCTCTGCTGCTGTTTCTGCTGCTTCATCGCGGTGTTTCTGTGGCAGCAGCTGATCTGAGTGCTGTAGTACGGTTCTGTGAGTGCTGTCATCTGTTTGTGAACTGTCTGTGAACTGTCATCTGTTTCCGCAGGGCCACGTCAGGACCAAGACGGTGAAGAAGGCCGCTCGGGTCATCATCGAGAAGTACTACACCCGCCTGGGCAATGACTTCCACACCAACAAGCGCGTGTGTGAGGAGATCGCCATCATCCCCAGCAAGAAGCTGCGCAACAAGATCGCCGGGTGAGCCAGATCCGCCGCAATACACGATGGGACACCGAACCGCTCGCGTTTGCTAGGAAGCGGCGCTGTAATGGCCGTGAATTCATCTCAAGTGCTTTAGGAGAGATGTTTCAGTGTCTCGCTGATGTTTTCCAGACGAGCGTTTGATTATTAATGAGGTATTTGATGTTTAGTGAGCCGAGAATGTGTTTAGATGCTTCAGACTCAGATAGCACATGTACGTCTACAAGATGTCTGGCGGACGTCTGTAAGATGTCAGTTTTACATACATTCTAAATCATAAACATCTTAAGGATATCTAATAGATGTCTATTTGACATCTGATAGGAAACGTCCTATAGATGTCTTGCGGATGTAAATGCAGACGTCAAATAGACATCTCTGAGATGTACGTGTGCTATCGGGGGATGATGTTTACGGCTCACGTGACCTCATATCACCCAAAAGCATCGTTGGCTAACTGTGCTCGTAAGTTCCGCTGACCTCTATTGGTGACCGTAGTTGCTTTTGGGGAAAAAACACACCCCTGGATAGTTAACCTGCTCAATACTGGGTTTCTGCAGGACTTAATTCATCTTTCCATGGATTAAGGCCTTAAATCAAACACTGAATCTTGTTTTCTAGTACAAATATCTGTCAGTGGGGATTGAAAACACGTTTCCCTTTGAATGAAGTTGTTTTTTTTTATTGCACACTGACAGATTTTAATCTCGTTTCAATCATAAACTCACTGCAACTGATCAGTTTCTCATGGAACATGAATTCATTTTCTTCTCTAATAACCTGTTTAATCCCAAATTCTTCCCAGACATGAAAATATCCAAATGATGTGTCATTAGAAGCCTTTGAAACAATCTATAAATATATTATGAAATTTGTTTGGAAGTGTGAGGAAAAAACTGTTTTATAGTCACTCACAACTGTGACCGGTGGGATAATGTGAACTGAATTAACACATTTTTGTAGTCAAATATATCTTATCTCAGCTATTTGAAGCTGTTTGATCACATTCTATGGTTACTATTATGCATAAAAAATGTATAATACAACATTTATACAACGTTGATAGGAACACTGAGATAAAAGACAAAAAAAACAAAAACGTATTTCAAAATTGTTACTTTTTTGTAACGTATCATTAAATTGTTATATTAGTGCTATCAATATTACAACAATATTGCAACTTATTTGTAACATTTGAACTTTTAATATTTTGTCATTGCAACAGTTTAGGTGTAATTTCCACTAACAACTGCAATTGGATTTATGTTATAAACCTAAATTCACTGTTATCCCACCAGTCACTATCATGACCATCAACACGTTTATTTATTCTGTGACCACACTCAACAAGACTGAATATATGTGAATTCATATATTAATACTAAACACCTTAAAGATGATGTGCACCAAAAATCTGTGTCACATCTTTGTTAACTTTTTTGGAGTTTAGGAGCTCTGATGCAGTCATCATGTTCTCAAGGTGCAAACAGGAAATAAAATTTGCACTAACTATGTGAAACTGCACATATTTAATTGAGACCCTTTATTTTTCCATATTTGCAGAACGTGCACTAAAACATCAGTCAGTAAGGTTTTTTTTATAAATGTTTTATAAATGAAAACCTGGTTTACAGTCACTGTTGTGACCGGTGGGATTAAATGGGTTAAGTGTGTCTTGATATAAGAATCTATAGACATTTGCACCGGGAAACAAGACAGAGATACTAAGAGCAGCGGTCGTTTGCAGTGTGATCAGGAGGAGCGGAGCGGTGACGTCACAGTGTTAGTAAGCAGATATTCAGACCTTTCTCTGTCCATTGAACTAAAAAGCAGCGATGATCTGTTGTGAGTTGCACTGTCAAAGTTTGAAGTGTTGATAACACACGGACGTTTATGTTTAGAGAGTGTATTGACATACTGTGTTTCATTCAGTTAAAATTGTTTGCTTGTTCTTATCAGTGTTGCCAGATTGGAAATGTCCAAATATCGCACCAGAAGCTCAAAATAATCGTATTTGGAGGAAAATTATCGTACGTCAACCGTACAGAATACAGCTATTTATCCAGACCGACGACTGTTACACACGAACTGCAAATGACTAAAATAGATCAATAAGTAGGCGTACCTTAGAGGGAAGCTCCAAAATCCACCTTGAGGCGCTGTCATGAGAAGCCTGTGTGTTGACAGATGTCGAGAGGGTCTTTTTGCGATACAGATTTGATGTGGTCCTGATCTGCAGCATGTTTGTCACGGTAGACGTCCACAACTAGATCATTGAGAATAAAAGACCTATGATTACAACGACCATCACTTGAATTCTGAAGTTATTGTACATTATGGGATTTTGTCATTATTGATCGTACGTCTGGCAACACTGGTTCTTAAGACGTCTTACATGCACCTTCATAAGCCTGCAGAAACCCACTAAATCTCTCAGATCAGCTCTTTAAACGTTCACACAATCATCATTGTTAACGTTAACGAGCACTGACTGGCTTTCACCTCTGTTAAGTGTCATTGAGTGAAACAGTCAGGGTTTCCTTCCTCAGTCGTTTGTGGGTTAGTGATTCAATTTGGAAGGTTTTTCGAAGGTTTTCATTTATGTGTAATCGAGCCGTGTTGATTTAATGAGGTGACGCTCGTATCCCTGTATCGAAAGTGACCGTGGAGCGACTCTGTCTCCAGGTCATCGATAGTGCAGGAAGAGCAAATGAAAGTCTTTCCCGTGTTTGCTGGATTCTGTTCCTGACAAACCCTGAATCTTTCACACAGTCTTAGTTAAAACAAAAAACATGGTTTGATTCGTCTAATTGAATAACACGCAAATAAAAACACGCTGCGTGTAGACAGAGCTGCAGTTTTATATGAACTCAGTTTGTTTCTACTCCAATTTCTTGTTGAAATATAAACATTTTTAAACTGTGATCTGCTTTTAACACGGATTTATACAATCATTAAATATTAAAGGACAGGTTACGTAAAGATACAATGAATGAAATACAGTAATATATTAGCAAACTGCTTATCTCTAGAGTTATTGTTTCTACTTGACTAACACGTTTTCAGCCACAGAATGTCTTTGTCTTAATCTGAGGTTAATATGAAGTGTGACGATCTCTCACGACACGTTACAGAGCGGCAAAACGATGTTTATTAATTAATTTTAGTGATCAAAATGACTTTGTTTCATATTTGAACTATCAAAGTTTACTGCGATTATTGGATGAGAGATGTGCTACAAATAATGTGCATCTACAAACGGCCTAAAACGAACTTTTTGCCACACCTGCCGATGGCTGGTGATGTGATTAAAATTTAGCCGCTCAGAATTATTATTATTATTATTATTATTATTATTTTTATTTTTTTTTACCAGTCATGACTTTTTTTTTTTTTTTTGTCCTTTGCATGTTTTTGGCAAATGGAGCAGGTCATTGTGTTATGCCTGTTTTACTCGTGTGCCCATCTATTTCCATTTCTTTTATTTCCATCAATAACCAAGTTTCCATCCAGTTTTTTGCTTGTTTTGTTCTCAACAAAGAGAATATACGTGAAAACAAAATTGTGAAACTGTTTCCATCCAACTGGCTTTTTACAGATAAAATGTTGTGCGTGATGACGTCAACCCTTAAGCTGTTTCCATTTATAATTTCACCTATTGTGCAAATGACGTTCTTCATCCATTTGAAACAAAACTTTATTATACAGGCTATTATTTAATTGTATAGGCCTACATTATTTTTATTAATGTCTTTTTTTTGTACTTAGGCCTATAGACAAGGCCCAGTTATGCATTACTAACTAACCAAACGCAGCCTGTTCATTGTCATAATCAAATACAGTCAGCCAAACATATTGAAAAAACATGCTACTTTACTTCCCATCACTCCACAACCAACTCGTCAAATTTAACGGTAGAACTGAACTCAGAACAAAACAAGAATGAAAATATAAGCTAACAAGCCCAAATGAATTAGTGTAAAATTTTGTGCTTTTTTTTTTTTTGTACAAAATCAATACATTTTAACTTGCAACATACTAAAGGAACATCAAATTAAGATGTGCGTATTTGAAAGGTGACTCTTCTTTTTCTTACCAAATATAAAATAATTTTAGATACAATCTAATAATATGAACATGAATACAGAGAAACGGTGCTTTAACACCACGAACACGGACGCTGCCTATAGGCTAATCACATTTATCTTTGACAGAAAGTGTTTCCAAACAAATTGTGACATTTTAACTATCAATATAGAATTGATGCGCTAAAATTAAACCTGGTTAATGACGGACTTGAGCAGGTTTCACTTTAAATGCAGCGCTGTCTGTTTAAAACCTGATGGGGATCTGACACACACCTGATTTTCTCCAAACTCTTTACGATCATTTAGGACTTTATTACGCATTTAATATATGAGTATATGAGGTAACTCGCCTAAACTGCACATTTTGACACAATTGTGTGTGTTTTCTTTAAAAACTGGCTGTTGTTCTCACAACATTGCATTGTTGTTTTTTTGTTAAAGTTTTACCCGCAAACTGACACTGTTACATACACTCACCAACGCTGTTTTTTATTTGCATTTGGTGCTTGACGAGCGTTAATTTTAGGCTGTCTGTAAATCTGTGTTCTTCACAATGAAGCTTGATTAAGACAGAGAAATGTATATTGTTAATGGAGCACAATGACCGCATCAGAGAAACACTAACGAATCCTCTGTGTCTGTCGGTGAGCTGGCTGTTTGACGTTGCAGTAAACGCATCTCTAGTGTACGGGTCGCTGAAGACGAGTGTCTGCACGAATGTGATTGACGTGTGTGTGTGTGTGTGTGTGTCTCTGCAGGTACGTCACACATCTGATGAAGCGCATCCAGAGAGGTCCAGTCAGAGGAATCTCCATCAAACTGCAGGAGGAGGAGCGCGAGCGCAGAGACAACTACGTGCCCGAGGTGCGTCCCCGCGTTCATTTCGTCTGATCGCCCTGTGTCGAAAGTGACCGTGGAGCGATTCTGTCTCCAGGTCATCGATAGCGCAGGAAGAGGAAGTGAAAGTCTTTCCCGTGTTTGCTGGATTTTGTTCCTGACAAACCCTGAATCTTTCACACAGTCTTTGACTGAAGTTAGCAGTAACGTGAACTCGGTTCTGACGTGTAAAAGCGACGCTGAGATTTGAGAGAAGTATAGATCTGTTTTTTGATTGTTGTTGTTGTGTTTCTGCAGGTTTCTGCTCTGGACCAGGAGATCATCGAGGTCGACACCGACACCAAGGAAATGCTCAAGCTTCTGGTGAGAATTGTCATTCGGTCGCTCGTATCCCTGTATCGAAAGTGACCGTGGAGCGACTCTGATCTCCAGGTCATCGATAGTGCAGGAAGAGCAAATGAAAGTCTTTCCCGTGTTTGCTGGATTCTGTTCCTGACAAACCCTGAATCTTTCACACACGCTTGTTTTTGAGCCTCAACACTGAACGTTTCTTTATTCTCGTTTGTAGCGCTGCAGCTAACGATTACAACGATAAATCAACTGACCTAACAATGATTTAACGGTTCAGCTTTTGCAGTTTAGAGGCTGTTAGACGTGAGCTAATGATGATATTTACATCACCGCTCAAACACTTGGGATCAGTAAGATCCTTAAAAGTCTCTCATGCTCATCCAGGCTGCATTTATTTGATAAAAAAATACAGAAAAAAACAGTAATACTGCAAAATGTTATTACAACATTAAATAATGTTTTTTATTTTAATATACTTATAAAATATAATTTATTCCTGTGATGCAAAGCTGAATTTTCATCAGCATATTAGAATGATTTCTGAAGGATCATGTGACACTGAAGACTGGAGTAATGATGCTGAAAATTCAGCTGCGCATCACAGAAATAAATTACAGTTTAACACATATTCACATAGAAAACAGCTGTTTTAAATTGAAATAATATTTCACAATATTACATCTTTTTCTGCATTGTTGATCACATGAACAGTCTTAAAGAGCATTAGCAACTTATTTAAAGTTATTTAGAGAATCTGCTGCTTTATAATCTCAGTTTGATCTAAACATGCATCGGGTTGTTTTGTGTTGATCAGTGTCAGCTGATCGTGTTCTTGACTGTAGTTTGATGTCTTAAACATGTTTGAACATTTAATGAGTCACTAGTTCTCTCCTTGATAACTGTGTTTGTTTCTCCGTCAGGATTTCGGCAGTCTGTCCAATCTTCAGGTGACTCAACCTCCTGTCGGCATGAACTTCAAGACCCCGCGCGGCGTCTAAACATTTGTAATATATCTCTTAATAAAATTTGGGTTAAACCAACGCTGATGTTGTGAAGTCTTTATTTCTCCACATTAACGTTTACAGACTCATTGTGACCGTTTCGTTTCAAACGTGTGATTTGTGGTTAATCACGCAAAACGGAGATATTGACGTTAATGTTTCAGGTCTTTTTTTTTAATTCTTTCACTTGTTTACAATATTTTTTGACTCTTTAATATAAACAGCTGGAGAATTGTTGCTTTCTACTAGTGTGATGGTTTTAAACTTTTTTGCGTAATATACAAACAGTTTTTAAGACGACGTGTGAAGAGACTACACGGAAATGTCTAAATCTGTTTGTCAGAAGTTGAATTACTGATCACTGCAAACTGCAGAAATCGACAGAGCAATAGCAAGCAGTTACAGTTCTTATAATAAACATGTTCCCTCATGCAAACATAACTTTAAGCTTTCAGAAAAGGGCCATTTCAGCTGAGAAGCTCTTACCTTGAACCGCTGTCCGTCCGGAGATCAGCAAACACCCGAAACACGGCGCTCCTGGAGACGGAGGGAGGAGATTGATCAGTTTCTGCGCTTCTAGCGCCACCTAGCGGAATTACAGAAATAAAACAAACCTTTGCAAACGCCTCGTACTAATTAATCTCACAGTAAAGAGCGAACATGCGGCAGAAGCGCGGGTTTGTGTATTTTGTCTTTTCATTCAAGTGTATAACTGAGTCTAAATGTGACCCTGGACCACAAAACCAGTCATGGGGGGCATTTTTATTTATTTTTTTTTAATAAATAAGCTTTCCATTGCTCTATGGTTTGTTAGGATATGACACTATTTGGCTGAGATACAACTATTTGAAAATCTGGAATCGGATGGTGCCTTTAAAGTTGTCCAAATGAAGTTCTTAGCAATGCATATTACTAATCAAAAATTAAGTTTTGATGTATTTACGGAAGTCAAGTTACAAAATATCTTCATGGAACATGATCTTCATTTAATATCCTAATGATTTTAGGCATAGAAGAAAAATTCATAAATTTGACTCACACAATGTATTTTTGGCTATTGCTACAAATAAACCCGTGACACTTAACTGATGATACTGTGATGCTGTTTTGTGCTCCAGAGTCACAAATGTCTTTTCCCGCTGCTCGGAAAATAAACCTAATTTTAAATTAATCTGACAGAGTTAATGACGTTATTATGGGATTGTAAAAGTACTAAAGCAAAACGATCGGTTAAAGTCTTTATATAACTTAAGATAATTAAAATGGAACCCTCTAGATTATAATTTCTTTTTTTCTTATGATTTTTCTATAATTTCTATTTTTCTTATGTGATCGCTGACACGTAATTGATGTTAGCAAAAAAAACAAGGCTACATTTTCAAAGCATGAAAAATGTCCAGATTTTTTGTTATTAAAATTGAACAAAAATTAAATTGGGATAATGTTTCTTTAAACATTTACTTTACTTAAATTCAGAGAACAGGCAGTTTTATCTTAAAATGAAAACGAATATAATCAATAATTATGAATTACAAAATTATAATCGCCTATTTGAAACATTTTGTTAGCTGATGCTAACTGGCTAGCTAACTAGCTCCCTGACGCTAACTTGAGGTCATTTTTAAATATAAAATCCAAATACTTTCATTCAACCAAGTAGTCAGAATTAATCTGATGTCAAAACAAAGGATTCGATGTTCAGAACAGAGTAATTCCAGTAATGGTCCATTGCTCCCTGCGTTTTACGCCACTGACTATGTTTGAGAAAAATAATGATGTCATTCTGAAAATAAAATTATATTTTGATATAATATCATATATAACTGTGACGTTCTACAAAATAACCAGCTTTAAAACACTTATAAATGTATTTGACACGAAACGCATGCGATCGCGGACTGGTTTCTGAACTTTATATGAACAGAAAAAGTTTATATTTGACACAAACTGCGGTTGCTGACAAATACCAGAACACATTGTTTATAAATATAAAATGTGCTTGACTCGAAACGTAGGTGATGTGGAGAAAGGGCTGGCGCAAAATGAATAAATTACACTTCAACGAAATGTACCACAGGACTGTCATTTGTAAGCATTTATCATAAAGTTTGTTAATAAAGTTAATTTATGTGTATTCACTAGGCTGCTTTAGCGACCGTCCGCAAATTTACCACAGTACAAAATGAAGTCCAGTAATTCATTCAATGTAGTGTTTACAGTGCTATAGTAAACAACTAGTGTGCAAACTGACTGAATATATTTTGCCAATACCAAAACCTCCTTTACTGTACATACAGTACACAGGAATTTTACATGAAAAATGGGACTTACAGGATTTATTTAATTTAGGCCTAAATAATTGTGTACTGTACATGTATGAAGGGATGGATTGGCAAAAACTCACTGTAGTAAATCACTGTATGAGTAATACAAGCTTTACAGTTTCACAATGTGTTATTGTACAAGTCATTACACTGGACGTTTTAACCGTACAGGCGTATATTTTGATGTAAGCAGTGTTGGGGAGTAACTAATTACATGTCACGGAATTACGTAAGTTAGTTACAAAATAAATGTAATTGTAATTACTTACAGTTACTGAGAAAAAGTATGCAATTAAATTACAGTTACTTTTGAAAAATATTAATGATTACAAAGGGGGTTACATCTGAATTTTTTCACACACACACAGATTTAATTGTCTACTTTTATAAACTGCATTGACTGCTATAAAATGAGACCCCAGTATTTCGGGAGTTTAGGACACAGAATAGGACACATGCTTATTCAATAACTCTTTTATTTCCTATCTGGGTTTATGCATATACTTTAGTTTTTAAGATTGTTTTTTTCAAGGCATTGTTAGATGTTAGTGTTTCCTGTCATAACTATACAAACATTTGATTTAAAATCCAGTATCATAGCTATTAAACTATTCCTTGTTATGATTTCAAATCTGAATTTAACCTCAGAATGATCTAAAATTATCCAAAAATAAATTTTTAAATTAAATTATTACATGGCTCTGTGGAATGCTTGATTCTGATTGGTCAGTCATGACATTCCAAGGTGTGTTATTCCCTGATAACAACTGGTAAAAGCAAATAACACAGACTCATCTAGGAAACTTATGTTGGTCTATACAGTTAATAATTTTTCTTAGTGCAAGCTTTGCGTTTGGTTAGCTAATAAAATATTAAACCCAATTCAATATTATATGTACAATTTCTTGATTATATCATCCTGGTTTCGTGGACTTGTTCTTTTGTTTTAAACGCAGCTGCTGCCATTTTGTTTTATACACTGTAATGGATTATAAGAAAACTAAGAAACTAGTACTGTAAGTACTAGCACTTAATTATTTATGTGGTGAGATGTTTTGTAATCAAAGCGGTCTGCACCGCATCCCTTAAATGTCTGTCTAGTTTGAACTTGCCGTTTGCTAGCAACTGATTTCATCACAGAAGCTTTGCATTCGAATATTTCAACTCACATCAGTGTTTCATGTCTAATTATTTGCTTTTGTGGCAAGCAGCTGTGTAATAAGTGAGGTAATGTACATCCAGCCAGTTGTTATCGCAAAATAAAGATGTATATTATCCCTTACTTATTATAATCTTAATTCAGGTGATGAAGGATTTTGAGAGTCTGACAGTGATCAGTGTTGAGTGCTACTGTAAGGTTCACTCTGCCTGATTTACATGTTTCAAAATGATTAACAGTTAAAAATATTAGAAATTTAGAAAAGTAATCAAATGTAATAAGTTTTATTTAATTACTTTAATAAAGTAATTGAAACGTTTCACTACTTATTACATTTTAAATAGAGTAACTTGTAATCTGTAACCTATTACATTTCCAAAGTAACCTTCCCAACACTGGATGTAAGCAACACAGATGCAACAAATAAAATTGATAATGGGTGTGTTTGATTTATGGTGTGCGGATAATCAAGCATTGACAATAATCAGTCGTACTGGTGGCACCGAGGGGCCCCCAAATAAAAATCTGCTTAGGGCCCCATAAAGGCTTGGGTCGGCCCTGGCTACGCCTCTGACCAGACCTTTTTTTTTTTTGCACTGTACTCCCAACGAAATGAACAAGTTTATAATCTAATTCAAAAATATTAAACCTTAACATTATTAAAACGACATACTGCTGTGTGACTGATGCATCTTTGTTATGGAAAACACTTGTTAGTTCACACTGAGTTTGCAGTTTTAACGTAGGGTACAACGGGGTTAAAGACACACGTGGTTTTCACTGCGCTCAATATGTATGTTTGCAGAATAAATATATACGTTTGTATTGAACATTTATGGAACAACTGATTTTGGGTGAAAATAAATCATACAAGTGGTTGATTTTGTTTAAAAATCATATAAATGTATGAGGTGGCAAGGGTTATCCCACACGGGGTACTGTTTTTGTTTGTAATTTGTACTAATGCTCATTTTGATAAATAAAATAATTATTGTTCAATTAATATACTGTCATTACAAGTTGTTAAAGGGGTCATCAGATGCCCATTTTCCACAAGTTGATATGATTCTTTAGGGTCTTAATGAAAAGTCTCTAATATACTTTGATTAAAAATTCTCAATGGTTTTGTAAAACACCCTTTTTACCTTGTCAAAATCAGCTCTGCAAAAATCATCTCATTCTAAGTGGTTGTTCCTTTAAATGCAAATGAGCTCTGCTCGCCCCGCCCCTCTCTTCTCTCTGTGGAGTGACGAGCTTGTTTACTTTAGCCGCATCTAGCCGCTAAACTTGCTAACTACCATGTTATAAGGAAAGGCGATCGCAAAGATTCATAAAAAACGCTTATACTCACTTCTGCTGTTCATTGAATTTGAATGAGAGTAGAATATAGTCAAATCATAAAATGTTGTTCTCCTATTAATATTTTGTTAAATAAGAGATTACTCTATTTGAGTGTATTGACCATTTGGTCATAAAAAACAATATTTTTATTTTATAAAAAGGAGGGGTTTGTCCATGTCCCTTGAATGGTTGTCCACCCTGGAATCCGTCCCTTTAAGAAAAGAACGTCCCCTTTAGTGACATCAGGACAACAGATTTTTTGTCTCTTCAGTGGCGGGAATTTCAACGGCTGAGGGACATTGGGTACACAATAATTTGTAGTTAATTTGACTAAAAACTAAAATGAATATTATTTATTATTATATTATTTTTTTCAAAGTTGAAAAAAAAACAACTCATGCTTTGTGTGTCCACCCTGTCATCTTGCTATTTTAAACTAATATTTTAAATAATAATTCAATCATATCTGTATAATCCAGTGTGTTCAATAGCTAGGTGTGGGCAATAACATGCAAACAAAAAACGCCATCCAAATATTCTCCAAACAAGAAAAAATACATGTGCGAATTGTATGAGTTTCTTTAAAAACACATGTATTTATAATTTGGAAACAAACAAATAACCCTGTTTAGGAAAGGAACATTATACCTTTCAGAAAATATCATTTGCATCTTAATATTGCAATGAAATCGTATTTAACAGTAATATATGTGTCCACGACAAGGTGGATGTATCTTACGTTTTATGCTTCGAATAATGTCCCATAATTATCTAAAAAATGTGTGGGAGCTCAGCTAATGTTTCTATAGTACTCGAGTGTCTACTGTTTATGACATGACATAAAGCGAATAGAAAATTAAGACCAAAATGTTTGCGTATTGTGAGGGTTGAAAGGCACTCTA
Organism: Labeo catla; assembly: GCA_012976165.1. Classification (NCBI taxonomy): domain Eukaryota; kingdom Metazoa; phylum Chordata; class Actinopteri; order Cypriniformes; family Cyprinidae; genus Labeo; species Labeo catla. The sequence continues at coordinate 114,107 of VONZ01001340.1, read as the reverse complement.
TGGTGATACTGACCCAGGAAAATAAAATCAAAGTAACCAATGTAACCGAGAATCATTTTCTCTAATAAACATTTCACCAATCAAGTCATGTGTTTTCTATCTGCTGTCCAGGATCAGAACTGGAGGTGGCAAATTTGCTGATTAAACACTCTTTTTAACTACGGTCAAAGGGGTTTGAAAAGTCTGACACTGTTCTTAATTCAGTTTGTGTCAATCGGAGAGTTCACACTCACGCAGTGGATGTTTGTAGAGGAGTCTCACCGCAATACACACAGAAGCCTGTTTACGCACCAATTGTGTGGGGCCCTGCGGTCCAATCACACACCATTCTGTTGAGCTTAGGAACGCAGTGGCCAATCAGAGGCGTTCAGATGAGTCATCACTGAAACAGGGAGTTTTGTTCAGTGTGCGCTCGCTGACTGAATTCTCTCATCATAAACAAAATGCTGATGAAAGCACGATGCAAATAAGAGTGTCATTAATCACACAGACACGTAGACAGCTTCAATGACAGTCATGGGAATAACGGCATTATAAATAAATGGTGTTACTAACCGCGTTATTTTTTTTCAGCAACAAGTAATCAAATTACTGTTTCCCTCGTTACAACGCCCTTACCGTTACTGACAATGAAATGCGGATTTACTATAATTTATTATAATATTATTGTAATTTTATTTTTTTGTTTATCTGAATGGATGCACAGTGTACCTGTATTTGACGAACCGTAAACTGTAGTAAGACTTACATACCGTGCTCACCTATTATCTTCCCTGTTTTGATTTCAGCAAATCAGACTGAGCGAACGCAGACAACGTGATTAATATTCATGAACCCAGCAGCTCATTAATCCTTAGTGCATTTTATATTGTAGTAGGGGTAGAATTCGTAGTATTTTTGTTATCTAAATTATCATAATGTCATACTATAAAAAACTGCACCATTAGGCTTTATATATGTATAGCAGTCAACATTTAAAGAGGATCAAAACCTTTCATCAAAGTTTTCATCCTAAAACCAAAACAATACGCGTTCATTGTCTTAGGACAACTTTAATGAACTATTTTGATCCACTTCAAATGTTGACTATGATATAATAGTATATCAGATATTTAATATTAGTCTGGTGAGTAAACTACAAATGTCATATGTTTAATATTGGGGGCATCCAAGTTAATTGACATTTTTTTTTGTTTAAAGTAACACAATAGTTACTTTCACTGGTAATTAGTTACTTTTATAATGATGTAACTCATAGTTACTAGTTACTTCTCACAAAGAGTAAATAGTTGCTTTTTTAAAGAAACATGCCCAACACTGTTCATCGATTACAACACGAGTTAGCTTGAGAGTGCTTCAGTTCATGTTAATCATAATATAAAAATACTATCAAACTGTTAAAGAGTCTTAAATTTTGTGTCTAACATTTTCTTTCCCTCACTAGTGTACTTTCACGCTGTTGGCTCATGTTGAAAGTTGTATGTAGTGATGAGGCAACAATAAAAAACCTTCTAATTAACAAAACATTTAAAGTCATTTCATCAGTATGCTATTAATTTAGTGTATTTATCTGTCTAGTCAGTCAAACCATGAGTCCTCCGGTGAAACGGCGTGTAAATCTCTTACCAGGTTTGCTGTGGATGATCAGCTCAGCCGTCACCAGACTCTCTCCGGCTGATTACCTGCTGCAGGTGTGTTTGATCAGGCCATCTGGAGCTGGAGAAACCCTGCAGCTTATACATGGGCTGTTCTTTATTTTCAACATGGTTTTCGCTTTAAGTTTGACTGCAGTTAAAACACTTTCAACAACTCTTACTTTTCTGTTTTACAAGATGACTCCTGGCACCGTTAGACAACTTAAATTGAAAATATATATTCAAATATTTTTTATATTTTTTCAAATAATTTATGAATTACAAGTAGGAAGAAACTCAAACGCTGTTCACGCTACAGAGAATGAAGCTGAATGATGGTTCACACATCCCAGTGAAAACACTGGTCTTAAAGGAACAGATTTCACCACATCACCAGTCTCCGTCATCAGCGCAGTGCGTATCTTTAGTGCAAAGCAGATTCAATTCATCCTGCCGGGTACTGACTAACTAATTGTCAGAGAGCTGAATCGCTGCTCATAATAAGAGAAACTCACACGCAGAACAAGAAGGGTGGAAATGTTCAGGCAATGCGATCCATTAATTTACAATTTTATTAAATCTGTCGATGAAAAACAAGGACGCAGTTGTCGACGTTGGGAAGAACAGTCAGCGTGGCTGCGTGAGACACATCAGGAGCTTCCGGTGCAAAAATTCATCATCGTAATCACTATTATTGCAAAAATGTTCAATAAAAGTCATGACTGTCACACGAGTCCTCACAGAGCAGCACGAGTCGATGTCATGAAGGAAGTGACAACCGAATAAAAAACCCAAACGAAGGAAATAAAACATCTCGAAATAGACGAAACACAATCACCTTATTACGACTAAACTCTGTCACTGTCACAACATCAGAGAACTGCTTTTCTTTTAAATCAATTTAAATAGTTTTAAAAATATTTCACCATCTACTTTTATTGCGAAAATAGGCAACTGGACTAACTGTGACGACGATCATGATCATGATGATGACGACGATGACGATGCGTTTCGAGCAGCGTGAGGCCACGGAAACGGCTGCCGCGACGACCGTCCACATCTCCGTGACGACCGTCTCCTGTCGGCGGCGTGTTTATCTTGCGCTCAAGCAGTTGCGAGTTTTTGGACAGTTTGCTGGATCTCTGTACATCGGTACGTTTCCCTGAACAAAAAGTACGAACACAAGTGCAGCCTCGTTACACGAAAGCCCCGGAGCGAGACGTCCGTCCTGCCGGAGAAAGTGCAGAGAAGGTGTAAGCGAGCGGGTCGCACCGCCGGAGAATCAGGAATGTTTTCGTCGGAATCGAGAATCGAAGCTTCGGATAAAAACGGAAAACCAGACGGGGAACAGTCGACGGCGGCAACGTCCATCCTTTTGCTCTCCACAAACAAAAGCGTCTCTTTGTCTTCTGGATTCATATTTCCCAGGGCAGTGTGTGTGTGTGTGTGTGTGTATGTGTGAGGAATGAGGTTTGTAAACAGCTCCGTTGCAGAACCTGATTGGATGGTGGGGTGAAAGAGGTGGGGCTTCATGCAGAGGGACTCAGGTGGGCTTCCTGTCAAATACATTAACTAGCAGTGTGTGTTGCTCACACACACACACACACACACACTCACAGCTGTTTCAGTGACTCATATTCACAGTCACTGAGGTGAATGATCGCTCATAATATTTTAATGTGTGTGAATTTATAAATATTTGTTTTACTAGGAACCGCCGAAGGCATGAGTACATGCCGCCAAGAGTTATAAACCTTACCGATCCACCCTCCCAAATTAAAATTTCATGAGAATGAATCAAATAAAGGAATAAATGCTCTTTTATCTGTCAGATAAAGTGAAATGATCTGTTTTCAGTGTGTAAAATGTCAGTTCTGTTGAATGACGCTGAGGAAGACGGTGAATGAAGCTCTCAGATGAGATATGAAGATGTTTCTACTGTGTGTGTGTGTGTGTGTGTGTGTGTGTGTGTGTGCGCACGCTGAAGCCCACCCTCGCCCCTCTGACGGCCTCCTCTCTCTGGTTCTTCCTCTCTAATGAAGGCAGGCTGCAGTTCAGGACGGGGCCGCAAGGGGGCGTCGATGAGTCTGAGGGACCAAAGTGCTACGAGATCAGCCACGGGTGGTTGAGGCATTCTGAAGCCGAGGCTCGTTTCTCCGGCACCATCTCCAGCATGGGCAGCAGGAAGTGTGTAAAGTGACCGGCGTCCTCGGCCGACCAGCCGTATTTCTCCACCAGCACGTCAAACAGAGACCAGGGCTTGAGTTTGGTGATGTGCCGCAGCTCACCTGCAGAGAGACGCATGGATCAGCTGCTGCTGCAGGGACGAACGCTGATGCAAGACCCGCCCACAATATTACTGCAAGACCCTCCCACACTATTGATGCAAGACCCTCCCACAATATTATTGCAAGACCCGCCCACAATATTAATGCAGGATCCGCTCACAATATTAATGTTAAACACTATTAATGCAACCCTCCCACAATATTGAAGACCCTCCCACACTATTGATGCAAGACCTCCCACAATATTATACAATATTAGCAGCTCACAATATTAATGTATTACTCCCACAATATTGTGCAAGACCACAATATTAATGCGGACCAGCCACAATATTAATGTTACACTATTAATGCAAGACCCTCCCACAATATTATTGCAAGACCATACAATATTAATGTTACACGCAATACTATATTATGCAAGACCCTCCCAATATTAGTGGGCCGCCCACTATATTAATTGCTATTAGCAAGACCCTCCCACAATATTATTTAATGACCATACAATATTAATGCAGGATCGCCACAATATTAATGTTACACACACTATTAATGCAAGACCCTATTAATGGTAGACCACAATATTATTGCAAGACCAGCATTACAGAGAGGAAAGACCCTCACTATTAATGCAAGACCCTCCCACAATATTATTGCAAGACCCACCACAATATTAATGCAGGACCCGCTCACCAATATTATGACCATTAATATAATTTTGCAAGACATTTATTATTGCACTATTGACCCTCCCTCCCACACTATTGATGGAAGACCCACCCACAATATTAATGTTACACACTATTAATGCAAGACCCTCCCACTATATTATTGCAAGACCTGCTCACAATATTAATGTATTAATTAACTGCAAGACATTATTACTGTTATTACCACCCACAATAATACAGTAAGGCTGATGATACACAGGACCACTTTTTGAGCAATTTTGCTGGGCAAGTTTTTGTTGAACAATGTTGCGTGGGCACTTTCCCATTGAGAATGGGTAACACATTTCTATCTGTATAAGACTGGTCGTGGGCCGCGTCTCACCTAGTTGCCAGTTGACGGCGTCATTGCCCAAAAAGTTGCCCAGTGTATCATCAGCCTAAGGCTGCGTTTACACTAGTGTTTTCATTTTGAAACGCATAATATTTGCTATGGTTATGCCTGTCATTTACACTTCTCCGGCATTTTCGACCCTCGAAAACAGGCTTTTGAAAACTCTGGGGTTGCGTTTCAGTGTAAACAGGCCAAAACAGAGACTCCTGAAAACAATGGCGTGGCTGGCCACGTTCGCTCTGCATATATATTTGATGACCGTGTACACAATAACATCATGCTCACAGGTAGATTCCCCATTTGACTGCTCAAAGCACGTAGACGTGTCTGCCATCTAAATAACAGGGCATCTACCTGTACATATCTATGGTTGTACCTGCATGAATGGTCACATGACATGTGTTTTCAGTTGTGTAGTGTAGACGGAGATCGCTTCTGAAATGCAGTGAAAATGCTAGTGTACACAAGGATTGTTTTCATTTTAAAATGCCGTTTTAAAAATGAAAATGCACTAGTGTAAACATGTTTAAACATTTAAACCTTTTTTTTTTACATTTGACAAATTTGTTTCTGCAGTATTTCTTGCTTAATCTAACCTACCTGAAACACTTCAAGCACTGTTTCATTTGTGTTGCTCTGTTAATTTGTCCTACAGCGTGTAATTCAGATTGTATTAATGACTGTTTACTTGCATCAAAAACTGCTTGGAATTTTGATCACTTGTATCAGGTCAATGAAGCGGAGTTATGGAAATTGTTCCTTTTAGAGGAAAACCCACTGTCTTTGACTCCGAAACCATAACCGGTTAAATAGATAGCAGCGATTAGAGTTTACTCTTCAATAATGGCGGGAGATTCTCACAGATGCTCATTAGTCAATTTAAAGAACCAACTAAAGCGGAGCATGGAGACTGGATGATACCAGCCTTGAGCGATATACTGAGTGATCTGCATCAGGAATATCATTTATTATATTGTATCTGACGTCAGAACGGAAGGTAAACAGAGGTCGGCGCAGAACCGTTTGACAAAATGAATCAGAATCTCAGTGGAGTGAATGAAACGCTCCTGAACGACAGACTGTCAGCGTTACCTTTCTTTGAGAAGAACTCACGGCTGTATTTTCCGGCTGCGATGATCTTGCGGGGGATTTTTCCCAGTAACTCCATAATGAGAGCGATGTGGTCTGACCCACACACACACACACACACACACACACACACACACACACATATGACATGAGTTATTCATGCAGCGGGCGCAGGAGGACGGATGGTCACACACACACACACACACACACACACCGGTCTGATGTCTGGATGAAACCAGCGTGATTCAGATCAGACACCTGCAGGACCGACTGTCATTAAAGGGGTCATGAAATGGAAAATCAAAATGCCTTTGATATTTGCACATATAAGAGTTTATTCTACAATGGAAACACGCTGAGCAATTTTCACGCCTCAACACAAACCGCGTCTCTAAGATCTGAGCTCAACCTAACAGATTGAACTATTAGAAATGTGTGGCTGAAGTTTATTTTCAACCTCGTGCAAATAAATGAGAATGTTTTGTTTGTCTCTTTTCTTACGTTGTTAATTTTTCTCAGTCTATTATAATGAAAGTACTTCGACACCGTTTCTGATATGAAATGAGGATGAAAAATAATCATTTTCACATATTTTGAACATTGGTGAAAAATTCTCTATCGGCTGATCTCACAAATCATTAAATAAAGAAGTGAAAATGCCTTTCATGACCCCTCTAACATCAGGCCGTAAAGCCGCGGTCTCGTGCGTGTGTGTGCGGCGGCGCTCGCGTCCGTCCTCCCTCTGTCTCTAACGCTACCTCTCCGATTGAAGAATTCCCGGGAATATTTTCCAGAAAGAGCAAAGTGTCGAGGAATGCAGCCAAGAAGCTCTATGATGTGAGCTATATGATCTACAGGAGACAGAGACAGGAAGAGGAAGGGGAAGAGGGAAGCGTGACGGGAAAATACGAAGGAAGGGATCAGAAGGGAGAAAGCGGAAGTTTAGTATCAGCTAAAAAACAACATCTGAATGCAGCAGGAAACATCAGTGCTAACAGTTACGCTGAGCTTTCAACTTCATCCTGAGTGACAGAGAAGGACAGAATCAAGATGAACAGAGTTCAGAGTGAACGACAGAAGCCGGCGTGTTCAGAATGGCGTATTAGCGTACCGCGCACGCCGTTTTTGATCATAACCTCATCATGATGCGTGTGTAGTTCAGAAAGCACCTAAAAACAACAAAGTAGCAGCGGCTCGACTCTGTGTGATACTTGATTCTGATTGGTCACTGCTGTCATTCGCTGCTCTAATGACTGTATATAAATATATTTTACCATTTGGATCCAAATTTAAAAATTGATGATAATGTTAACCTCATGAGACCCAAAAAAAAAAATCTGTAAAAACAAAAGTGTATTTTTTCATGTCATTACATTACAGCATTTAAAAAAATGCTGTAAAAAAAAAAACAGTAAATGTTTTAAATGATTTTTTTCAGAAGTTATGCTATGCTACATCCCTGGTAGAGGACATCACTGCATAGGCAAAAACTATTGATTTTTAAACATTTTTAGTTTTGTATAAAGATGAGTGTCATCTATGTTATAACAGAATGATTTTTTATACCGTGTGTGTAAAATGGCCATAAACGGGTTCACTCATTATATACATTGTATCTATAAACTAAATCTAATTTGCATATTAGTGTGTTTTTGGGTGTAATAATTGACAAGATTTTCATAATAATATATCATATTTCACAGGAATATTGAAATATAATTTTTGTGTCTCCCAAAATGCGTAATAAACATGCCTTTAGTCCCGGTGTCCTCATATGAGGACATGTATGAAATCAACGTCCTGTTTCGTAACAGAAAGTCATATTTTGATTTGAAACCCCGTAACATTTTCCTGAGATGTTGATTTATGACACAGTTTAAAAATGAGTCCGATTTAAATGATAATTACAAAACATTATCATATTTCCATAAGAGAGTCACTAAATTACTATTAGACAGAGAAAGTGCTCATGGTGAAACAGCCAAACATTTAGCATCTCTGAAAAGCCTGAATGTGCTCTGTACAGGACATCCGGACCTAAAACTGTGCCGTGTACAGTTTTAGATAAATTCACTAAAATATAAAGTCCTCATATGAGGGCGCAGGGTCTCAGGAGGCTAAAAATCAGACCCAGAATCAGAGATTCTCTTGTTAAAGCAGCATCATGGCGAGTCCCGTGCGTCTCTGATTCCAGAGCAGTGAAGGTGATGTAAAATCAACCGTTTTATCGTCTGACTAACCCTAAGCCTAGTAAAAACGCTGTACGTTTGTAGAAATCGAGAGTCACGGCAAACGCTGAAGACAGCGCGGTACGAGCGCCACGCCATTCTGAGCGTTCGACAGGAAGCGTAAAGCAGGCAGGCTGAGCGGTACCTTCATCACGAGAATAGTCTTCGCCAGAGTGCGGCTCAAACAGGTAGTCTCCGGTGGCCAGCTCAAACGCCTGCGGACGACACACAGATCAAACTCAATGACAGACACACGGGCAGCGGCGGCAGCGGACGCGGTCGGTCGGACGCTCACCATGCAGGCCGTGCTCCATATATCGGCGGGTGTGCTGTATCCCGCTCCGATCAGCACCTCGATGGAGCGGTACTGCCGCGTCTGGATGTCCTCTGTGAAGTGTTTGTGCTGGAAAAGCATCGATTACACAGATCACGGCCTGTATTACACAAGCATTTACAATCGTACGGACAGCTCAAGTGTTGTGTCTGCGTCTTACCACCCAGCACGCATTGCCAAGATCAGCGATTTTGACTCTCAGAACGTCTGCGTTCCTCGGATCCAGAGGATTCACCAGCAGATCGGCCGCTCTGACCTTCACTGCAGATGGACCATCAGACGACAGACAGACAAACAAACAGAGAGACAGACAGACAAGTGTTTATTAACCTGATCACAGTAACCAGCAGCTGGTCATTGTGTGTCAACTCAACCAGAGGTCCCCGGCTCAAATTTGGGATTTTGCTAATATTTTTTCTGAAGAAAGACAGACATGTATAGTGATGAAAGCCAAAATATTAAATGTCATTGATGAATATTTACTGAATATTTACACTATTCTGTAGAGTGGGTCAAAATGGCCATTTTCACTTCATATTCAGAGCCAAATTACAGGGGGGAAAATGACTTTATAAAGACGGCAGCATTATAATGTCATTTTTACACAGAGATTGTTTGTTCTATTAGTAAAATCTGTTGACTTTATCAATCTTTGTTGCATTATGTGCCAATGGTGACCACTCAAAAATGGGGAAAAAGCACTTTTCAAGTTTTTCTCCAAAGTTTGCATGTCTGTGACTCAAGAAATATTAAAGATATATTATTGCTCTTTTAGATATCGGGTCTTAACAAACTTTCCTTTAACCATTTTCATTTTTATGGGCCTGTATGGTTTGGCGATATTGACGATAATCTGACGTGTCACACTGTACAATCTTAATCTCTGGTTTACTGTTATTATTTGCATATTAGCATTGTAAACAGTAATGACCAGAAAAACACAAAACTAGTTCATGAAGAACTAAAATCTAAAATCATATTGTGATATCTTTAATACTTCTTGAGTTACAGACACGCAAACTTTAGAAAAAGAATATTAATGTCACTCAGACTGGTGTGTTCAATGCAGTGTCTTGACAGAAAGAAACGAGACACATCTCTAGTTTTAACATTATTTGTTCTTCACACATTCCTCTTTAAAAGAAAAGAAGTATATTTTTGCAAACTAGGGCTGGGGGATATGACAAAAAAATACATTTCTATTTTTTCAGAATGTTTTTTTTCTTTTCTCCATTTGTGAATGGTCACCATTGGCTAATAATGCAACAAAGATTGATAAAGTCAACAGATTTTACTAACAGAGCTACCGATCTCTGTGTAACAATGATGTTATGACGCTGTCATCTTCATAAAGTCATTTTCCCCCCCTGTAATTTGGTTCTGAATATCAAGAGAAACGGCTATTTGACCTACAAAACAGTGGATTACTCAGTAAATATTCATCTGAAAAAATATGAGCAAAATCTAAACTTTTTTGGAATTCGGTTGATTTGACACGGAATGACCCAGTTGTGTGTGTATGTATGTATGAAGCGCGTTTGACCTTTCGGCGTGTCTCCGGTGCTGGACGACGACACCGTTCGGCTGCGGTCGGTGTTGCCGCTGAGCGCCTGGGCCTCGTCGTGTTCGGAGTCGGGCGGTTCGGGATCCAGAGGAAGCTCGGGGAAGCGCGGCGTGGTGCCGCGGTGCCGCGCTCCATTCGTCAGTGCGGTTTCTCCGTTGTAAAGCTCGTATGAGGCGTCGGAAGCGTCGCGGTCGGTCGTGCTGATCTCAGACTCCACCAGAGGGCAGAGGAGCGGCGAGGAGATCGGCACGCCGGGCGACAGACGCTCCTGCACGCACATGATCACGTGACCGTTCGTTTTGGACACGTCATTGTGGTCCTTGACGGAATGTTCCTGGACTTCGTCGTCTGCTTCCTCCTCCTCCTCCTCCTCCTCCTCCTCCTCCTCTTCCTCCTCCTCATCGTCATAGTCTTCATCTTCATATTCATCCTCATCCTCCTCCTCATCTTCTTGTCTCTCTGTCGTCTCTTTCGGCGGATCTGCCTCTTCCTGGTTCGGACACTCGTGCGTCTTCGGCTCGTCCTCGGCCGTCTGCGAGGGTGTGGCTTCCGTGTCCTCTTCCTCCTCTTTATCCACCTCTTCCTCTCTCACGTCTTCGTTTCCATCCTGCTCTTCCTGTTCTTTTGAGTTTTCACACTCCTCCTCGTTGTCAGGAGCGTCCTGTCGCTCGGGGGGAGCGTGCGTGTGCGACTCTTCTTCATCGGGACAGTCGGCGGTGGGAAGGACGTCGCAACCTTCCTCGTTCTCCTCTATTTCCTGCTGATCCTGATCCGGCTCCGCACCTGAGAAACAGACATGTCTATGAGGAATCATTTCAGACAGCCATCAACTCAAAAACCAATACTCAACCAAACTTATGTTGTCTTCATTACTGCAAAGAACTACAAAGATACAAAGAAAGTTGATGATCTGTCAGTTCAGAGAGTTTCTGGGACCTTCTGAAAACAGCCGTCATGACAAACGGCCACGCAAAATAAACAAAGTCAAGTAAAGAACAGATTGACAGCAAAATGAAGAGAATCACTGAACAAACTAATATGAGCAAACTTTTGAGACAAACCTCTCCAGAGCGTCATCAACAAAACACTCAACACTGGCGTCTAATGCAATCACAGAAAATCAGAGCATCTCTAACGGGTTCAACATGCAGCAGCTGGAGTCCTGACCAGATCATCTGATCATCACTAGCAGTTTATCCATTATTAACTAGTGCCACACGCTGACGTAACGGAGCCATCTTCAGTCAAGCTATTATCCATTACACTCACTCAGCACTGCACGTTTGTCCGTATAAATCCAACGCTGTGAACAGAAAGTGTTATGCTGAACACCGGAGACAGAGCGTTCATGTGAAATAATCCTGCTTTAGAAATGATGTAGTGATGATTTAAACGGGACTGAAAGTGAGCAACAGCGACAAACACGATCTCTCACGCAGGACAAAAGAGACGCGTCCAACAGTAAAACGAGATGTTTGGTCTAAAGATCCAGGGATCACTACCCTTACTAAAAAGAAGTATACTTCCAGTTTATTTTATTAAGTATACAAGTTCAAGTATATTTTTAAGCATACTTTATGTAGTAAGTATACAAATATCAGTGTACTAGTAGTATACTTCTATGTGTACTACTTCAATACTCCTTGGTACTAAACTGGCCTTTTAAGTATACTTTATAACAGTAGTAAACTTTGAGTACAACTAGTTTATATCTATGGTTTTAGTTTGTACTACTAAAAGTGTACTATACTAAAAGTGTATACTGATTACTAGTTTACTAATTACTTTTTTATGCATTTATAGTACACTTTGAAGTATAGTGTCAGTAAACTACTAGTTTAGTAGTTTCACTCATAAGTTTTCTTTAAGTGAACTTTACATCACACACTAGTATGTCCCTATTCAGGTATTAATTTGTATATATATATTTATTATATGAATTTGTGAACACAAAACATCAAAAGAAAGATCAGGGCATCTGCTTGTAAACAAAAACATTTGATTCTAGCTTCATGCATCTTTTTTATAAAGATCTGAATGTGGGTAAGTTTCATAAATAAAAAATAAATAAATAAACATCATTTTGAACAAAAAGCTAAAAAAAAAAAAAGGACTATTCATGATAATCAAAACATAGATGGAGTCGATCAACACCCCAAAGTTTGACAGTCATCACTGCCTCTTCATGGGTCGATTTTATTCCATAACATTACACTTTTACATATCTACATATGTGATGCTGTTTTGTGTCTGATGATTGTGTTAGATTACACGTGGAAGCATCTGTTGTTTCGGTTTCTTCTTCAGTTGTGTTGTGGAAATTCTGTACAGTAGATGTGTAATAGCGCCCCCTACCGTATCACAACGAAAACACAGATTCTCAGAGCACAAGTACAACTCAAATATATATATAGACTTTTTTTCTAAATATACTTAAGTTTCATTTCTGAGAAGTATATAAAGCACATTTCTAAAACGCACATAAAGAGTAGACTGAAAGTCTAGTTTCCTAATAGCAAACTCGAATAAACTTCATTTTCGTAAGGGCATATTAAAGACATCAGAATGAGAGCGATGGCCTCCATCACTATCCTTTTTCCAAAAGATGAGATCTGGACTGAACTCACATGTGTGGTTGGTGAGTCTGACGGGCCGCTCCTTCTGTCCCTCGGCCTCCTCGTCCTCATCCTCATCGTCCTCATCGTCGTCCTCGCTGTCCGCCAGCGCCAGGCTCGGGCCGTGTGCGGCGTCCGACGCTCCGCCGGATCTCTGTTTCTCCGCCTCTCGCTCCAGAGCTTCGATCTCCAGCATGCGTCTCTCCAGCAGCTCCGCTTGCCGCTTCTGCTTCTTCTTCAGCTTTTTCTTTTTATTTTTGGAGATCTTGCCCACCTGCAGGAGGCGCCAAACCACAGGAGACAACTCAGACAAACACGCTTCGTGCACGCGCGCTCTCGTACGCCAGCGGACGAATTCTGATCGGTCGGAGGAGTCGCTATCCACGACACGCTCTCTTAACGACCACAATTCACTTTTTAATGCGGCTTTGTTCAGTTTTGCAAATATCGGATTAGCCATCACAAATATCTACAGATCAGAATTGTATGTTCTTGTATGTAATGTACAACTACACAGCAAACTACAGTATGAAGTGTTGAAGATGGTGGTCATTTGTTCACTTTCTCCAGTGCAGCAGCTGTACTGAAATGAGCTTTCGGCTTCACTGACCTGTTTGAGCTGAGGAGCCGTGCTGACTGCGAACAGACACAGAGAAACACAGTCAGAACATCAACGATCGCATTCGTCGACATTCATGAATCAGAACGACAGAAAGCAGAGATGAAATACCGGCGGATCCGGACGGCGGCGGCGCTCCGGCTTTCTGCCACTCGGTGGCCTCGACCGCCATCCTGCGCACAAAAGCGTCGTCCACGCACATGAGGATGTTCTCCGGTTTGATGTCCGTGTGGATGATCTTACACTTACTGTGAAGGTAATCGAGGCCCTGCAGAACCTGCAGCCAAACCACAAACACACGAGGTGAATGTAGTCCACGCCTCATCAGAGATTTCACGCTGAACGTGACAAATGGTTAGAAGAACCGTAATCGACTATTACCGCCTCCCAATTCAGAGGCTGCATTTGAGAACCGAAAGCGTCACAGCGGCTTCAAATATGGCCTCGTAATGCATCCTTCCTGTCCACAGATGGATCTTTCGCAGCCCAGACTATTCCAGGATGACAGCATTTTTTGATAGAGAACGTGCTGGATTACACTTTTAAATAGAAGTACTGGGTTTCAACTTCAGATACCTAGCTTTAAAGGATTAGATCACTTCTAGAACAAAAATTTACAGATAATTTACTCATGTCTTTGTTTCTTCAGTCATAAAGAAATTATGTTTTCTGAGGAAAACATTTCAGGATTTTTCTCCATATAATGGACTGATATGGTGCCCCGATTTTGAACTTCCAAAATGTAGTTTAAATGCGGCTTCAAATGATCACAAATGTGGTTGTAAACAATCCCAGCTGATGAAGAAGGGTCTTATCTAACGAAATGATTGGTTATTTTCATTAAAATAATACAATTTCAATACTTTCTAATGTCAAACGCTCGTCTTGTCTTACTCTGCCTGGGCTGTTTTTGTTCTGGTTCATGTCAGTTAGTGTATGTGGAAAAACTCCCATCTCATGTTCTCCCTCAACTTCAAAATCGTCCTATATCACTGTTTTACCTTTTTTGTTAAAAAACAAGCGTTTGACATGAAAAAGTATATAAATTGTATTATTTTAATGAAAATAACCGATCGTTTCGGTAGATAAGACCCTTCTTCCTCAGCTGGAATCGTTTACAACCACATTTGTGATCGTTTGAAGCTGCATTTAAACTACATTTTGGAAGTTCATAATCGGGGCACCATATCAGTCCATTATATGGAGAAAAATCCTGAAATGTTTTCCTCAAAAAACATAATTTCTTTACGACTGAAGAAAGACATGAACATCTTGGATGACAAGGGGATGAGTACATTATATGTGAATTTTAGATTTTTTCCCTTTAATAAAAAAACAAACTTTGAAGCAGCTTAAATGTTGACATATCTTACGATTTTATAGATAGTTTGTAATGTAAAAAATAAAAAATAAAAAAAACTGTCCTGCACAGACACTACTGGACAAACACTGAACTGAACAGGACACGGTTTTCTCCAGAGCTGCTCTATAGATCAATTAATCTCAGCCCATAAATGATGGACTTTACAGAGTGATTGAATTAAACAGAATCAGCACTGAACCGATTTCAACTGAATGGCTCAACTATCGTCTTTTCAGAGCTGCAGAACTGTTTGCATCACTGAATCACTTGTGATCACTGTGAAGCTGAAACAACCTGCACTATATAAGTGAACACATTCAGACAGGCTGTGAAACCTGTTTTGTTTTCAGACGGCTGAATATCACTTCTAAAACAGCCCAGTACAAACAGCCGTCACTGTTGCTAGGCGACAAGAGCAATCCTCCGTAGACTAGACTGTCCCATTTAAGGACGCTCCGCTCGACCTTTGCGACCTTCGTAGGATGCAGCATCTGAAGTGGGACGCCGCTAACAGGACATTGTGTGAGTCACACTCGTGTCCCGTTTCTTGTAGCTCCGCCCATGGAGAAACCTCATTGGCTCAAAGCATTTCCAGGCAGCTGAATATGAAACATCACATACATGCTGATGCTGTCCGGACGCTGGACAGCTGCGTTTACGTGCATGGCTTAGCCAGGATTCGGGAAGTGTGTGCGATTACCTGTCTAATGATGCTCTTGACGCAGGGTAACGGCAAACCCTGATAATTTGACTTGATGATCCACTTCAGCAAATGATGACCAAGAACTTCAAACACCATACACACGTCTGAGAACCAGACTTAAGGAAAACCACTGACTTACACACACACACACACACACACACACAGGCTGTAAGGATACGAATCCCATTCACCCCTGAGATCTTGAAGTCGTCTATGAGTTGAACAACCATGTCCTTATTAGGATCATCAGGATCAGTCTCACGCACCTGAGAGACAGACAGAGAGAGACAGGTGCGTCTGAAAGCTGAGAATCCCTGCATACGTCGCTATTTTGCTCAACATGTATAATCACTATTACATATGAGGACTTTTTCATCTAGTCAGAATTATTGCACTTCCACGTAAGCACAGATCAACCTGTGAAGTTCTTAATATTAACTTCAGTTTCCAAATTATGTTAATGTTTTCCTAAAGACAAAAAACAACACAATTGCAAACATGGTTGCCAGATTGGGGAGATTAACCATAACATTTGGCCATTTAAAAAAAAAAAAAGCTCTGACTAAGGGATTAGAACTCTTGATGTTTGGCAAATGAAAAAAAATCACAATAAATAACCAGTGGGCAAATATTACAGACAAAAAAAACTTAAATCAGCAGAAGCAATAATCAGGACCACGATTAAACTTATTTTTCACACTGCCAATTCTGCAGGCAGCATATGGAGGCAGGAAGGCAGCAAGACCTGTCCGAATCCAGTGATCGGTTCACATCCAGTCTACCGAGATTCCTTCACCATTTTTAAAGGTGGCATTAATGTGTCCTTCACTGCCGGTGATATCCCACAATCCTGTGCGTTTGACTTTTTGCTGAGCTAAAAACGGCATCTGAATGTTTTGTCTTTGTGTGTAAATGTATGATTTTGACCAAATGTTTCCACTATTCATTTTATTTACAGCGAGAATTTAGTATTGTAGTCATTAAATATTGGCTCAGTTATCACCAAATCTCTCCGTTTTGTTATAGACCGTTATGCTTCCTCGAAAGCCAGTCTGAAATCAGTTTTGTGAAGCACCTTCATGCTGTATAAACAGTGTCTAAACAGTGAGCTTTCAGATGCTGCCTTATATAAAGACCTCAGCTGTGTTTGTGTGGCAGTGACTGTGATCCGCCATTAAAGACACAAGAGCGGAAGTAGTCTGTAATTCTATGTGTCAGAGACATGGTGTACAAATAACTAAGTGAAGTTATAAATATTTTTTAACAAGAACCCCTGATGAACAATGTGTGTGTGTGGGAGATACTCACACATCTGAGTAATTTAATTTCATCCAGTGCCGTCTCTGTGTAGTGCTGCGCGCTCTTTACGACCTTCATCGCAACAAAACGCTTCGCTCTGTTAACACACACACAAACACACGTTTTATTTGCAATGAGTAACACACACAGGTTGTATACGGACTTGAACATGCACACAAACACTCACACTGAGTAACACAGGTTATACTCGCACTGAGTAACACACACACAGGTTATACTCATACTGAGTACACAAGCAGGTTATACTTACACTGAGTAACACACACCGATTTATACTGAGTAACATATACTGAGTAACACAGGCAGGTTATAATTTCGCACTGGAGTAACACACCACACATGGGCTTATACCACACTGAGTAACATTCAGGCAGGTTATAATTCCTGTAACACACACACAGGTTATACCGCACGACACAAGCAGGTTAAACCAAACTGAGTACAGAAGCGGTTATACTCATCCTGAGTAACACACACAGGTTATATTCATACTGAGTAGTACAGGCAGGTTATACTCACAATGAGTAACACACAAACAGGTTATACTCATACTGAGCAACACACACACACACAATAATAATAACACAGGTTACACCTCGCACTGAGTAACACACACACACACACACACAGTCCCGTTGGTTTACATGTTTTATGGGGACATTCCATAGGCGTAATGGTTTTTATACTGTACAAACTGTATTTTCTATCGCCCTACACCTACCCTACACCTAAACCTAGCCCTCACAGGAGACTGTGCACACTTTTACTTTCTCAAAAAAACTCATTCTGCATGATTTATAAGCCTGTTTCCTCATGGGGACCTCACAAATGTCCCCACAAGGTCAAAATTTACTGGTATTACTATCCTTGTGGGGACATTTGGTCCCCATAACGTGATGAATACCCAGGTGCAGGTTATACTGTATTGAGTAACACAATACCACACACACACACACACACAGGTTATACTCACACTGAGTAACACAGGCAGGTTTTACTCATACTGAGTATCACACAAACACACATATACAGATTATACTCGCACTGTGTAACAAACACAGGTTATACTTTTACTAAGTAACACACACACAGGTTATACTCACACTGTATAACAAAGACACACACAGGTTATACTCGCACTTTGTAACACTCACAAGTTATACTCATACTGAGTAACAAACACACAGGCTATACTCACGCTGAGTAACACACACATACACCACACAGGTTATACTTGGACAGAGTACACACAGGTTACTCTCCCACTGGTTACACACACACACACACAGACACACACATACTGACTGCACTGGTGACACGGTCACTCACTGAATATCCCAGCACAGCCAGACGGTGGAGAAGTGACCCCAGCCCAGCTTGCGGATGACATGGTATCTGCCGTTAAACAGGTCGCCGATCTTCACGGGATGGTAACCTCCTGCAGCACGAGAGAAACGTGATACAGTCGACTGATGGTACATGTAGAAACAGGATCATCTGGCTAACGTTTCCTTCAGCTCAACTGTACGGCTGGTGTCCTTAGACCAGCACTTATGTTTATTAAAAGTCTGTTTTGACACTTGATTCCATTGGTTTGATTCCACATTGTATTTTTTCTCATATATTCTACAGTGGTATATTTATGTCATTGATATGAATATAGCCAAGAGTACTACTGGCACTCAAGAGCAGAAGATGAATTATTAGGCACGTTGATATTCTGGTCATATTTTTTTTCCAAGCACATTTGACCAATTCCAAACCACATCAATCTTAGTAACTACTATTAATTTAGATTTTGTATTTAATCATTTATGAGTGATATATAATTGTCCATGAAGGCTAGATGTGAAAACTTCTCATATTCCGGTGTGCATTATTATAAGGCACGTTTTCTCTTACAGATAAAATGAGCTCATCTTCCAGAATCTGGCAGTACGTTTTGGGAGTTCATTTTTAGTCCATAACTGCAAGACAGACTTTTTTAAGGATAGGAGATGGACTAAAAATAAACTCCCAAAAATTACTGCTAGATTCTGGAAGATAAATTCTTGAAAGAGTGGTACAAGAGGATGTGATGCTGGTCCTTCAAGAGTCACTCTTAACTTATCTGTATATAAAGCCTATAAAACAAATCAGACTTCATGTATTTCACAACACTTCAGCATGCTATTCTTATTAGGTGAGGGTCATTTTTTAGGATTTTTTACACAAGCGAAGTCTCTGAGAACCTGACACCTTGTACATCTGGAGACTCCAGGCAGGTTGATGTTCTGAAAAAAGGTGGCGCTGGAGACTAAATGGTTCCTGATGGTTTTACACCTAATGCTTCACCTTAAATCTTAATTCTTTTGCAATTAATATGTGTCTTTTCTTCTACGCCCATTTGTTTCTCACTGTGCTGACCCAATGAGCATTTTGCTGTCCAGTGGTCATGCCTTGAGTCAGGCTCAGTCTGAGTTAAATCTCTTTTTTGGCTAATTTTATCTGTAAAAGAAAAAGTGCCTAATAATTATGCACACCTGAAAATAAGGAGTTTTTCCACTTCCAGCCTTCATGGACAGTCAATTATATATCACTTATAAATGCTTAATTACAAAATTAATAGTAGTTATTAAGATTGTTGTGATTTGAAATTGGTAAAAAATGCTTGAAAAAAAAAATATGACCAGAATATTAACGTCCTAATAATTCTGCACGCACTACACTACTGAGAACTATTTCTGCTACTAAAACTATAAGACATTTCACTTTCAGTGACGACAGAAAAATGACCTGAGGCAGGAAACTCACACACCTGTGAAGAACGAGGCATAAATCAGGTCAGTGTCAGTCCAGCTTTTACTCAACATCAACAGAAACCTGGAAGCTCTTCTGACAGACAGACAGACAGACAGACAGACGGGTGCGGTACCTTTGCAGTAGTCGGCCGGATCCTCCTGCTCTTCGTCATCAGAGCCCAGAATCTCCTCCTCCGGCTCCGGCGGGGCGACAGGCTCGGGAGGGGGGGGCGGAGGGGGTGGAGGAGGAGGGGGAGGAGGAGGAGGAGGAGCGGACGGAACCTTCTGTGTGTCGGGCCTACAAATACACAAACATTTCCATTTACTGTGTGTAAAGGACTGAGTTTATGAAACGCACACAGCGGTCAGCCACCGTCTTGAAAGCGCAAAGAACACCTTCGTCCTGTTGCCATAGAAACTAGAGACACGAATCTAGAATCCAGCTTGACATCAGATTCATTTTATAAGAATGAAACACACATGCAGACACACACAAATGTCCACTCAGACAAATGGGGACATTCCACAAGCTTCTACTGTTTTTATATACAGCAAATGATAAATATGTTGACTAACACTAACTCATACCAAATACTGACTGCAATTTTACAAACTAAATTAAAAAGGAGTAACTATATATACATATACATATGCCCATTTTCTAAACAAGGACATCCCACTTGTCCACAAATGGAAGTTATGTCAGATTTAACTCTTTCCTGAGACCAAATCTAGTTTAGTATTTCCATTCACACCACTCAATCTTATTAACAGACCGGCGTGACATTCTGACCGACGTGTGCCGAGTCCACAAACAGAGAGACGCCGTGAGATTAGAGACGTTTATAATCCATAAACTTCAACAGGCTGTTTTTGTTACTCTACCTTAAAGACCTCAGTAAGCAGTTGTATATGTCACATGTATCTGAGCTGTTCTGATTGGCTGAGATGAGTTAGGGTTAGATCTCATCGCCTCGCTGACGTCTCACCACGGCTGCCGATCACACACACACACACATAATCTTTACCTGCGCTTGGCTCGATGGCGTAATCGCAGTGCACTGAGCACTAAACCAAACGTCCTGCTGGAATGAGAGTAACTGTGATCCATAATGCTGGAGAAATGTTTGCTCAAACTCTTCTGCTTCCTGAACAGCCTGTCTCTCCGTCTCTGCCTCTCTGTCTGTCTCTGAGCAGCGTTCAGGGAACGAGAGCGACGCCAGGAATCTCATGACCAATTCACACGCACTCCAGAACTCACACTCACACACAACAAATCTTCTTCTCATTTCAGCAGTTCCACGTGTGTCAGTAGATGTTTTTCTGTGGCAGACGCTGATGTCAATATAACGCTGACACTAAAGCAATTTGAGCGTTAAAGGGGTCATCGGATGCCCACTTTCCACAAGTTGATATGATTCTATAGGGTCTTAAGGAGAAGTCTATACCATACTTTGGTTAAAATTTCTCAGTGGTTGTGTAAAACAACACCTTTTTACCTTGTCAAAATCAGTCCTTTTCAAAGCGAGCAGTTTTAGTGCATTTGCCCTTAAATGCTAATGAGCTCTGCTCACCCCGCCCCTCTCTTCTGTGGGGTGACAAGACGTTTTGTTTACTTTAGCTGCATTTAGCCGCAAAATTGCTAACTAGCACATTAGTATGAAAGGCGATTTGCACTTCTGCTGTAGGTGAAGCTGATCACAAATGATTCGCATGAACATAGACGCATTTATGTAGACGGACGGACGCATTTCCTTCTAAAACTAAAGTACCGTTAAACTCTCTGCGTCTTCAGCGGCTCAGATGTCGGGACTAAATGATGACTGATATGTTCATTAATACATCCAACAACAAAACATCTCACTCGCTCAGTCAGAGATGGTCTAGTCTTCCCCCACACAGGAGTCGACACAACGGCGGTCGGACTGTTCTCAGCTCGCTCAGCTCATCAGGGCGGGTCTAAGGTAAGACGGCCGTGTCAATCAACTATCGTGGGAGCGGCCTTGGTCTGTGAGACGTCACACCGACAAAAAGCTGAGACTGGCCGAATTGAAAAAGGGAATATTACTTATAAAGATTAAAAAAATACCACTGGGTGGATTTTTATCATTATAGGGTGGTTGTGTTCACACACTGACAACACACATTTATGTTCAAACAACATGTAAAAGTGTTTTGCATCTGATGACCCCTTTAAAGTCCCCCTGTAGTGAAAATCAAGTTTTTTGATGTTGTTTATTTGGCTATGTGGTGTTTTTAATATTTTTTTAGACAAACCATGTCCCAATCCATTAATCAACACCATTGCTGAGCATTTTCTTCTTAAAACAGTAGTTTCTCAAAGGCTGTCCCAGAAATGCGGTTTGAAACAGCCCTTTTTTTGCTACATCACAAAATTCAACAATCAATTACGTCGAAGGATAAATTCCTATCATTAGCATATCATTAACAAGGCAGCCAGGTTAATGTTACCTCACTTGCTTACGTTGAGCATACCAGCTTGCTGGGGAGGAAATAACTGCAATAACTATAAATGTAGCTTTTATAATAACTTTTATCTTGATATGATATCTTGATACATCGACTTGTAGGCAACTCTACATAATTGTCTCTTCCTCCTCTTATTCTACTGAATTTGTTTCTGGTTCAAACATATATGGCTTAATTACACCAATATTTCCACTTTCCACTGTATTGTGTTTACTACAGTTCAGTTTGTGGATCAGGAGGCTCTGAGTGGAGGCGGGGCTAATTTGCATATTCATAGATCCACGTATAGTAAATGAGGCAAGGGGCGTAGAGTTACATTCAAGCTATTTTAAGGCATGAGAAAATTATTTCCACAAGAAAAAAAAGAGATCTTTACAGAAACCTCAAACACTGTGTCTTCTGTTGTGTTTGGCAGAGTTAAGAAAGTCCTACAGGTCTGAGACATGTGGACGAGAATGAACACTTTTCTGTGTGCAATCCCTTTGAGCATCTGCACACTGGTAGGGATACACAAAATAATACACAACATATAAAATCAATAAATCAAATTCCACAGGACCTACTCACATGAGAACACAAAAGCCCTTTTCATACTGAAGAATGTGCAGCTGAACTGTGTGTTTGAGTCTCTGGAGCTCGTTGATAGTCAGCGGACAGACTGATCGCAGGACGTGAGTCATTCATGAGAATAAACACGCAAATGTATAAATATATATATACATACATATATATGTGTGTGCTTATATATATATAAAAAAGGCTTCTGTTACTTAGCATTTTTGTCTTGTTTCTGGTCAAAATATCAAAAAATTCTCTGTACTCTGTATGGCATGTAGTCTATAAACACATTTATTTTGAATGCACAAAACTGCTTTGAAAATATGCCATTAGGCCTATACTTCATTACTTTCTTAATATATTCAATAGGCCAACATCTCTACATTATTAATATAATAACATTCGATTGTTTCCTACATTGTAAATAGGGATGCACCGATGTATCAGTCGCCGATATTTATCAGCCGATTTTTGATTATTTTAAAGCCATCGGCATATCAGAAATAGCATGAAAAGGGCCGATACTGATTGTTTATTGTTTAATGGAGACAACGAGTTGTATGCACAAAACATAGTTTGTTAGACGGCATAGTACGGCCTTTGCAAATGTGAGGCTGACGCATCCTACGAGTGAAATGCCCGCGCTCAGCTGTAAATTCATCTTAAGTTGCGATAGCAATGCCCCGGCGTTAGTTTATCTGAGGATGTGTTATGAACCGCCAGGCATTTTTCTTTTGTTTAATACATTTGGTGAAAATATCGAAAAGATGATGCTGTACTGGCTATGACTAAGTGCAAGATTGGCTACCAGATCAAGACCCTTCATGTTTTTTTTTCTTTTTGAGTAAAACGCTGTATTTCACTACTAATATTATTATTATTATAGGCACAGAAAAAGTCAAATTTATTTATTCATTTATTTTTAGTTTTTAAGCTTTATGCAATTGACCAATGTCGGTATTGCCAATAGTTTTTTGTTAAAATCGTATCGGCCAAAATTTTTTTATCGGTGTATCCCTAATTGTAAATGTTGGTGTTTTGTGGATTTAAAAGTATTCTTGTATTGTTGTCACAATGTTTGTCCTGTTTTCACAGTGTTGAGAATGTCAGTGCTGTTTTATCTGCCTTTAAGCTACCGTAAATCACCACAACATCTTTGGTTTGTATCGGAGACCTCTGCTCCAATCTGGAACGCTTCTCACGGAATCTCGTGCGCTGTTTAGTGCCACCTGATTCAGATCGGTCAGCGAGTAAACACATTTTTTGTCTCTAATAACAGTCAAATGAGCAGAGATGTTCAGCTTTTGGCGCGCTTAGGATGTCTTGTGCGCTAAAGAAATGGCATCGCATATTAGTTGTCAAATTGTTATAACTTGAGTTTTACTGAAACATCTGGCCTAAAATTTAGTGCTGTCACCTTGTGCTGAAATTGTGAAACTGATGATTTGTAAATTATATGTGGCACTACAGGCTGTTTGAAAGTCGTCCACTGGTTGGACTCTGGACACCCCTGATCTAACACTACCCCTTACACAAAACTACACTTCATTCTGTGTGACTTATAAGCTGTTTTCCTCCTGGGGACTTAAAATAAATGTCTCCACAAGGACAAAATTTGTTGGTATTACTATACTTGTGGGGACATTTGGTCCTCATGACATAGTGAATACAAGTATACACACACACACACACACACACACACGTCAGGATAGTCTTCATGAGCTGGTGTCATTTCCACTGACAGGATCACATGACAGCCGTGGGTTGATTCAGAAGACTGATGACTCTCATATTGTCATGCTTCACACTGGTCTACAAAACCTCACAGTCACACGAGTGATCTCAGCTGATCCGGTGATCTCTCTGGACATTTACGGTCTACACAAATACAAACATTCTCGAAGAACTCCTTTCTGAAATCATCTCAGATTTTGTTGGGATTTTGTGGCTAGGCTGGACTGGGCCATGCTAACGCTGCGCTAATCGTCAGACCTGATGCCGTTTCCAACACTGACCTGATCTCGTTACACTGCTAGGGTTACGTTAACAGTTCGCTGGGTATAAACTTCATCTGTCACAGTCACTTCACTGACTTCTGTGAGCTTCATGACATTATTCTTTGAAAGATACTGGACTGATTTTGATCGAGAGTAGGGGTAGACGATTATCGGTGCTGATATTGAGCATTTTTATGATTATCGGTATCGGTCATTTTCGAAAAAAATCATTTAATTTTGCCCACCGCCCATCTGATCGAGTCGTGATATGGACTAGAATCTGTTAATATTAGAGGTTGACTGATATTGTATTTTACCAATACCGATACGTTGGACCAAACTGGCAGATACCGATTAATCAACCAATAGTTTTGGAAAATAAATAGTGCTCTACTATTAAAAAAGTAGCCTACTGAACCATACTTTGTAAATTAATTAAAAGTAGCAATATTAATTATATATATGGATCATTACAGTTAGTTCATTGTTCATTAATGTTAACAAACAAATTTAACAAATGTTAAAAGTACCAAAAAAATTTAAAAGATATCAGTAAATATTGAAACTAACACACTCTAACAAGGAACAATACTTCTATTCTACAACTTTTATCATCTTAATGTTATAAATGGACTCATATTGTAAAGTGTTTTCATTACATCAAAAATTAAGCTGAAGATGACCATCTTTAAATATCTACACAAAGGCCACAGTATTGAAATTGCATACATATGGATATTGTGTACTTTCACAATCTAACTGCTTGTATTCTAGAACATTTGTGATTATCTAATCAAAATATAAAAATATGTTAGTCACACAACGAGTAAAAGTGCAGCGCTGCGTCTAGAAGAACTTGTAGTTAACTGAGGATTCACACAAAACAAACTCGTCGTGTTCAAGCAGCATCTACAAGACTTGATTTGATCAAAAAATGGGCAAAAGTATACTGCTGTCCTTTCTCCACTAATGCAGCATCTAGTCAACAAATTCATCACTTAGTAATGACATGAAAACATGCACTACATGAAAGCAAGCACTTCGTTGTCGATGTTTTAAATCAGTCTTTGAAGTGTCTCGCTCTGTGCAGCGCAGTGTCACGTGTCTAAACAAACAGCATGTGCTGTCAGTGATTTCCGCCACTAGAGGCCGCTCTCCTGCTGTATAACAAAGACTATAGGGACTTTGGTGTATAACGACGACCTTATCAGCCGCTCCAGCAACGAACCTGACCCAGAAAAAACTATGGGTTTGGTTTTTTGCCAACCGACAGTTCCACCAATCAACTATCCAGCTGATTAATTGGCAAAACTGATACACTGTAAATATTAAGCTGCAAAAACACTCTTTAAATATGAATCCTGCATATTCTGTGTCTCTGTGTATGTGAACGGTTTTGTTTACCACACACGTACTGAAGCGCACAATGCTCACGGTGAATTTGACATCTGTTGTCTCACTAAATGAGGACATAAATACGTGAACATCATCTCCAGAACTGCTCTGAGAGTCACTTCATGAGCATTTGACCGTTTCATCTGAGTAAAACTATCCTCAAATCATACAAGAAACATAAAGGTCCCCATGACATCCCGTCAAAATATACGTTTTGTTTAGCAGAAACTGTCAGAAATATATTACTATGGTGCAGTAGAATATACATAATAATACTACAACTATTATTACAATTTTGTTTAAAAGAATAATCATCCATTTTTAGTAAACCCCTTTTTTTTGCCAAAACAAGAGTTTAACTGTCATTTGATTAAAAGATAAATACAATTGTTTAGTGTTATATTTTCATGAAAATCGTTGCGTTTTTTTTTTTTTTAATGTTTTTAAGGTTTTTTTTGTTTTTTTTTTTTAAGTTGATGTGCTTTGGATGATAAATTAAATAGTCACCTCTACTATTGTAGGTTATAGTTTAGTCATCAGAAAATAATGACTGAGGAATTATGAGAGGTTATGCTATAGATTATACACATACATTTCTAACATGTATATTATTGAAACCAAATACCTACATTTCCTCAAGCTGATTATCTGTAGTATAGTATTTATAGGCTTAAAGGAGAAGTCCACTTCCAGAACAACAATTCACTTATAATGTACTCACCCCCTTGTCATCCAAGATGTTCATGTCTTTCTTTCTTCAGTCGTAAAGAAATTATGTTTTTGAGGAAAACATTTCAGGATTTTTCTCCATATAATGGACTGATATGGTGCCCCGATTTTGAACTTCCAAAATACAGTTTAAATGCAGCTTCAAACGATCACAAATGCGGTTGTAAACAATCCCAGCCGATGAAGAAGGGTCTTATCTAGTGAAACAATCTGTTTTTGTTCCGGTTCAAGACAGTTAGTGTATGTCGAAAACTCCAATCATATTTTCTCACTCAACTTCAAAAATCATTTCAAAATCATCCTACATCACTGCAGAAGAACAGACACAGTGTTTACAAAGTGAACATGCAAAGAAGATCAAACACCCTTAACAAAAAAGGTAAAACAGTGATATAGGACGATTTTGAAGTTGAGGGAGAACATGAGATGGGAGTTTTTCCACATACACTAACTGACATGAACCAGAACAAAAACAGAGTTCAGTCAGAGTAAGACAAGACGAGCGTTTGACATTAAAAAGTACATAAATTGTATTATTTCAATGGAAATAACCAATAGCTTCGCTAGATAAGACCCTTCTTCATCGGCTGGGATCGTTTACAACCACATTTGTGATCGTTTGAAGCTGCATTTAAACTACATTTTGGAAGTTCAAAATCGGGGCACCATATCAGTCCATTATATGGAGAAAAATCCTGAAATTTCTTTATGACTGAAGAAAGAAAGACATGAACATCTTGGATGACAAGGGGGTGACTACATTATCTGTGAATTGTTGTTACTCTCCTTTAATCATGAAGCATAAAGTGGCCCCACTTTTAACTCTCTCTTTATATTACCCTATTGTATATGGATGACAAGAGTAGACTATAAAAATCAGTTTCGGCATCTGCCCTGGAAAACACACATCGGTCGACCCCTAACTGAGACACTTGCTAGAAACTAAATCAGAGACAGACGCTTTATGATGGCTCTCAGATGGTCCCAGCGCTGGGTCTGGTCTGCTAGTCGGCAGGTCTGAGCAGTTTCACAAAATAATGCGAACGCTCCTCTCCGCCCTGTATTTGCTGTCGATTATGAGCCACATCATCTGATTAGGCTGCTAACTGTCTGTGGCAGATCGCTCATGATCACATCAACAAATTTGGCCCGTTAAGACGGAAATCTGCCCGTCAAGACACGCAGCGCTCTCGCTACCCGTCCTAACGAGCGCAGCACGTGACTCACTGTCTGCTGCCTCAGATCAGTCAGTTTCCATAAGTTTTTGTTTTGGAGAAGCATTTTGTCCTGGATTACGTCTTCATATCACGCACGGGTCGCACGATCGGAGCTGGACAGAGGGTTTCTCTGGAGACCTTCACGAGCTCAAGATTCACATCCGCACTTCTTTAGAAAAATGTGTGCAACCTAATTTTAGGAAGGACAACCTCTGCCAAGAGCACTTTCACCTACTGTACATCTGTCTGCATCCGTCCATTATGTGTCTGTTCATCAGTCAGTTTTCACCACACATCAAAACACACTTATGAGCACACAGCTCCCCAAACGTATTCAGGACACGTCGGCCAGTTCGTACGGAGCTCGACGTTCGTGTTCGCACTCATTCTGGCTGTTTATTTGCGTTTACACAATCTGAGACGCATGTTCATTTGGCTCCGTGAACCGCGTTAAAGCCTCGTTACAAAGAAGCGCTGGAGGAAGGAATTTCTTTCCTGCAGAATCACCATTAACCCTTTCTGTGTCCTGATGCCCCAAATAACAGCGGTGTGATGACACACGCCGCAATACATGTACCCTTGATGCTGCACAAAAGAAAACAGCACGGAGAACATCAAATCAATAGAGTCGGGCTGGCGTATCAGACAGCGTTTCTGTGTGCTTCGGCATCTGACGCACAGCACTGTGTCTGTGAGATCATGTAGAACCGCATGTGAAATCGAGACCGAGCCTTGTGTGTGTACAGTATGAAACAGCGCTTCTCTGTGTTTGCGTTCGTATCGGGCCCCCACACACAACAGACAGACAGAGACAGACGAGGATGAGACGGAGGACAGACAGGTAGATGAAGAAGCGAGTGTGATGATGATGATGATGATGTTACCTTTCTGGGGAAGAGGATTTTTCTGAGTTGACGGACATGGGCAAGCCGCTCGCTCCCGAGAGAACAACGGAGCCGAACCAGAGATGAATAAAACACACTCTCTCTCTCTCTTTCTCTTTCTCTCTCTCTCTCTCTCTTTTTCCGGAGTGTTCTGCTGGCCGCGAGGGGAGGGGGCGCTCTTCCTCCTCCTCCTCCTCTGTTCTCCTCTTCCTTACAGAAAAATAGAGGATGGAGGACACAGGCTCCGAGACGGGGGACGCGGAGAGCGGCGGACGCGAGGAAGGTCTCAGCACCGCCGCCCTGCCGCCTTCCTGTTTGTCTCTCTGGCCGTAGCGGTTCGCTGGTGCTCGTCCTCCGCCGCCGTCGTTTCCTGAATGACGGCGAAAAAGCGTGAGGCTCCCACACGCTGTCTGTCTCTCTGCCTTCTGCAGCGCTGCACAATAACAGATCTGTGCGCGCAGCGGGCCGCACCACTGCTCGGCGCGGGCGGGGGGATCTGCTCTCCGGCGGGTGGAAACACGAGCCGTCTCTCTGTGCGCGCGTCTCTCTGCTCCCCTCCGCACTTCAGCGCTCCCTCCGTCTCGTTACGACATCCTGTATCTCAGGGCAACGCTGCTCTCCCTCTCTCTCTCTCTCTCTCTCCCCCCCATTTTACAGCTGCTCTCTTTCTCAAGCTGCTGCTGGTTTCCTTTCAACAGTCCTTTCTGCTCTCGTCCTCCGTCTGTCTGTCTGTCTGTGTTCTACAGCAGATGGGTTATGGGTCTCCATGAGCAAGCACAGAGAGACAGACAGACATATTAAAGGAGATCATCCAGTGACCTGTATGTCATTCTCTCTCTCCAGTGTCTTCAGAAGAAAAACAAACTGCTCATTGACGCAAAGCAGATGTGTGGTGCAGTGAAAAATAATAAGCTGCTTATTGACATAATTTTGCATATCAGTCTAAAGCATAGATGAATGTGACTGGAGTATTTACAGCACACACACACACATATTATGATGTCGGAGGATCCGCTGCACTTCCTGTGACGCGCAACACAACAGGCTGGAAGAAACCGGCCCCGTCGCCACGGCAACCGTCAGATCCGTGATTAGCTAAAGCAGAAACGACGAAGCATCACACAAACGTACAGAGACGGAATAGCGCAGTGAGGACGCGACTCCGTCCGTCTCTGTTTCTCGCTGATATTTTAGGGGTCAGAATTTAGGCTGCTTGAAGCAGCTATCTTTACATGGCCTACTTCCACAGAGAGAGAGAGACAGAACGAGAGCGAGACGCATGAGCTGAGCTTGATTTTTCTCCAGAAACACTGAGTGTGACTTAACCAGCACTGAGTCCACAGCAGTCCAGCAGCTCATCACTGTCTAGTCAGTAACGGTTGGGTAATGGTTGGGTTATGGTTAGGTTAGGGTTAGGTTAGGGTTATGGCTGTTGTCGTGTATTATCTGATTGGGTTCATCTCCTGAGAAACGTCACTTTTACACACAAACAAACGCAAAAACAGCACCGTGTTTTGTCATTATGTGAAGACTCTTGTCTCTCTGCAGCTCAATTTTTGTCTTGTTCTCTATTTTCAGGATAATATTTTGTATTTTTCGTGTTAAAAGTGAAGTACAATGAATGAGAGACAACCAATAACAAACCAAACCAAACTAGAACGCTTTATCATAATATGCAGAAAACCACTCATCCATTATGAATGACATGAATCAAGTCAATTATAGCCTGTGTTTTCAATTCAAAATGGCAAAATGTGACAAAAAAAGTTAAGTAGAGTGTCTATTGGTGTCCTGTACATAAGTAATTAATTTGGCACAATAATATAAAAATGACTGTGAAAGGGTGTGTTATATTAGGCTTTTATATTCATAACAAAAGCTAGTTACTTCGCTCTCAAGTTTTGTGTAGGAGGACATGTGTTATTTTGCTATGTCTCATGCACTGCTCATTAAATGAGAGTAGAATACAGTCAAATCATTTAAAAATGATGTTCTTCTATTCATATTTTGTTAAATAAGACATTACTCAATTTGAGTGTATTGACCATTTGGTCATAAAAACGATAGTTTTATTTATGTCCACCGTGTCATACTGGGGAATCCGCCACTTTAAGAAAAGGCCGTCCCCTTTAGTGACACCAGGACAACTGATTGTTTGTCTCTTCAGTGGCGGGAATTTCAGTGGCTGAGGTGAGTAAGTCGGTGACTTTTCAGTTGACAAATTTTCTTTGTGTGAGTTTGCTTACTTGCTTTTCCCAAGCTTAACACGTCCATAAAATATGCCGGAAGTGATTAGAATACAGTATTTTCAGAATATATATGTTTAAATATACCAAATTCTCTTCAACTTCCAGACTGACTATTTAGCTAGTCACAGTTTGTTGTAAGCTAATATGCTAATTGAAGCTCAAAATGGACATAGCATTCAGTTAATATTGCTAAAAACTAAAATAAAGGGGGGTATATAAATGTGATTGAGAATGTAATTTTATTTTTATTATTATTATTATTATTATTATATGTTTTCCAATGTTGAATAAGTGTTTAATTGTCATATTTTGTCACGCTTTGTGTGTTCTGCTTTATGTGTCCACGCTGTCATAATATTTTAAATAGTAATTCAATCATATCTGTATAATCCAGTGTGTTCAATAGTTAGGTGTGGGCAATAACAAACAAAAAATGGCATCCAAATATCACAGTTTTCAAAAAAATATATGTGCGAATTTTCTGAGTTTCTTTAAAAACACATGGTTTCCATAAAATCTTCTATGTATTTATAATTTGAAAGCAAACAAATAACCCTGTTTAGGAAAGGGACATTATATCTACATTATAGTTGTATTTAACAGTAATACACAGGGTGTTCATGACAGGCTGTACATGGCCTATAATTATCTAAAAAATTACAATTATCTAAAAAATTGTGTGGGAGCTCGGCTAATATGTTGCTATAGTATTTAAGTGTCTACCATATGTGACCCTGGACCACAAAACCAGTCATAAGGGTCAATTTTTTGAAACTGAGATTTATACATCTAAGAGCTGAATAAATACGCTTTCCATTCATATATGATTGTTAAAGGGGTCATCAGATGCCCATTTTCCACAAGTTGATATGATTCTTTAGGGTCTTAATGAAAAGTCTCTAATATACTTTGGTTAAAAATTCTCAATGGTTGTGTAAAACAACACCCTTTTTACCTTGACAAAATCAGCTCTGCAAAAATCATCTCATTCTGGTCGAGGCTGCTTTAAATGTTAATGAGCTCTGCTCGCCCCGCCCCCTCTTCTCTCTGTGGAGTGACGATCCTGTTTACTTTAGCCGCATTTAGCCGCTAAACTTGTTAACTAGCACATTATAAGGAAAGGCAATCGCAAAGATTCATAAAAAACGCTTATACTCACTTCTGCTGTAAGTGAAGCTGGATCATGAATGATTCGTGTGAACATAGACGGATATATTTAGATCGGGAGGCGCATTCCCTTCACAAACAAACGTAATCCACTGCATCTTCAGCGGCTCAGATGTCGGGAGTAAATGACGACCACTATGTTCATTATTACATCCAGCAACACAACACCTCAATCACTCAATCAGAGATATTCTTGTCTAACTTACATCCCTGCTCCGGCATTGAAACAGTGGAGGTCAGACTGTGACAACTGATGTCAATCAACTATTGTGGGCGTGTCCTCTGTCATGTGACACCACAACGACAGGCATCTGAGAACGACTCGATTTGAAAAAGGGGATATTATTTTTCCAGATTAATTAAAAACCACTGCATGGATTTTTATCATTATAGGGTAGATTCGTACATACACTGACAACACACATTAATGTTCAAACAACATGTAAAAGTGAACTTAGCATCCGATGACCCCTTTAAGAAAGGACAATAGTTGGCTGAGATGCAACTATTTGAAAATCTGGAATCTGAGAGTGTAAAAAATCTAAATATTGAGAAAAACACCTTTAAAGTTGTCCAAATAAAGTTCTTAGCAATGCATATTACTAATCAAAAATTTACTTTTGATATATTTACAGTAAGAATTTTACTAAATATCTTCATGGAACATGATCTTTACTTCATATCCTAATGTTTTTTGCCATAAAAGAAAAATCAATCATTTTGACCCATACAATGTATTTTTAACTACTGCTACAAATATACCTGTGATACTTATGACTGGTTTTGTGCTCCAGGGTCACATTTATGACATGACATAAAGCAAATGGGAAATTAAGAAAACTTTGTGAGTATTGTGAGGGCTGAAAGGCACTCTATGGTGATACTGACCCACTGGATCTTTCTTTTGGTTGTTTCTGCTGTAAACAGTTGTGAAATATTAAACGTTTATCTACTTGCATCTTTCCTCAGACTCTTTGTTAAATACTAAAGCGCCACTGGATTTCACATTTGGTTTCTGTGAACGGATTAAGCTCCGGTCTCTTTTATTTGATTGGCTGCCTAAGGATGAATATCCAATATTGGGGGATAATTTGTCCATATATCATTGGGAGACGCGTCCTCCTCAGTGTCTACGGTGGACACGCGCCTGTCGACAGCTTGATCCGGCTGTACGTCAAGTGCAACACAAATCGTCAGCAGAAAATGCATGCTCATTTGTGTTTTATTGTCCTGATAATGTGTGACCAGCGCCACCTGCTGGTCTGAAGCAGCTGAACGCACATTCACCATCTCAAGAGCACAAGAACATCCTAGACAGAGCTTCGTCTACAGAGCGTGCCATGAAGATCTGTATTATCATCAGAAGCCAGAAACACAGTATATCCACATTTCACATCTTCACAGAATTATGGCCAGCTCAGGACAGAATATGAGGGACACTGTAGGGATCTTGGGGACAGTAGAGTAGATTATATGACATGTGTACATCACTGATCACAGACGAATCACTGTGAATCTCAGCATCAGCACACAGTTCACATAGATGGAAAACCAGCACAGCACAAACCCTAACCACAGAACAACATCTGCTCACGCGTCAATCCACCTCAGAAACAACTCATCATATACTGGAGCTGAGGAAGAGCACTGAAAACTTCAGAAAAACACCAAAACAACAACACGGAGATTCAGCTGCTTCACTGGGACACAAACGGATCGTAATAACAATCCAGAATGGAGAAATATGGGCAACCCTTGTAAAAATACATATTACAGTAGAAACAGACTAGGGCTGATAAAAAAATAAAAGTTTGAGTTTGTCTAATATATGTGTGTGTACTGTGTCTAATTATTATGTATATGCAAATACAAACACATTCATGTATATATTTACGAAATATTTACAAGTATATGTATTTATTTATTTATATTTTTATATAATTTATATTATACATAAATAAAAAATATTTTGTACATAAATAACATATTTCTCTTAAATATCTACATTAATTAGTGTGTATATACAGATTAATTACACACAGTACACACACATATAAACTCAAACTTTTATTTTGTATGCGATTAATTTGACAGCCCTAAAACAGTCAAACAAACGACCTGTGGAAAACCAAAACTCATTACTGAAAAGAAACTTACAAGACAAAATAAAAACGCTTAAACCCACAAAACATCTGAAGCTGACGTGACATGGAACCAAATGATAAACTAAACCAAACGAATCAGCGGTTAAACATGATTCTGTTTGACTCATCTGGAATAGACGAATAACGACGTCGTCATTAGAAGTGGAGACGAATCTCACCCCACCAATTACCTTTGTGTACACCGACAGCAGAAGCAGCACAAATACGATCACAAAACAAGCAAAATATCTGCGTGTAGTGAGACAGATTAATACAATCAAACTGCAAAATCACAGTCAGTAAAATCAGTGTACAGGTTTCAGATATTCCTCTGAGATTCACATCAAACCCAGTGTCATTCACTAAACCAGTGGTGGGCATGCCTGGGGGTCTCGAGCCCTCGCCCCTTTAATCGCTGACCCTAAAGTGCCCTCGGTCCGGTGTAGGTGTCCTCATAACCTCATGACTCCCCTGCCCCTCCGGTCTGTGCACACCACTGCAATAAACCAAGGCTGTAACCATGTGTATGTATATAAACATTAGCTCACTCTCTTTCAACGTTACACTGACGCTTCATGCTGGAATTTGTAATAATTGGCAAGCTCAATTATTTTTGACATTGACGAGTACTGAGGCGGAGCAGGCTGAAAATGTACCTTTTAAAGCTTTTTGTCATCCTAATATGAGCACTGCATATTCGAGATCAGCAATGTAAGGATTTTAAATATTGGGGGGAGTTTCTCGGCTCTAGGCCCGTCATGATAACAGCTTTTTTTTGCTGTGCGATACACTGCCCCAGAAATAATTGCAATAAGCAATATTATTGTCATTTTAAGACCACTTTATGCCACTGAGTATATAATTATAATATTACAGCATAATAATGCAAGAAGGCCTACACACTTTCAAATGAATACAAACTTTTAATTCTTAAAAATATTTAGAGATAATTAAGAGTTTATTTGTAAAAACAGATGACTCCATTTTTATTTATTTTCAGAAATCACATTTTTACAAGTAATATCAATGCAGTTGGGTCATTTTGATTAAATAATATTAGCTTAAATGCAGGTAATTTACAAAACTAAAGTTAACTGAAGTATGTTGTGTGTATATATATAGGGTATGACGGAGCTAAAGGTGCCCCAGGGTAAAAGGTGCCTTTGATATTATTTTCCTCTCAATCACTGTTACGGTTGCTGGTGCTGGATGAAGGACTGGATACAACGTACGATATAACATTTATTTTAATGACTTTTTAGCGAAACATGCAGGAACAGAGAAGCATCCACACACACTGAAAACCAAATAAACATTAAAGACCGACAGGGAACTCAAAATACAAACAGGCTTAAAAAGGGTAACTAATTATTTCAAAACAGGTGAAGGGGATGACGCTAACGAGGGTTAAACCAAAGCAGACAGATCGACGGGGGAAGACAATGGGAGAAACCAAAGACATAAACAGACATGAATGTAACAATCACTAGATGGCAGAAAAACGTGGTGTAGCACTTTCCAAAACATCTGCTTTTCAACATACATGTGATATTTGTTGATCTTTGACGCGATCGTGGGCAGCAGAGCAAAGTCGATTCTGTGATCACTTGATCTAATATTTGATGTTTTTAAAAATGTTGTAGATTTAAGTAGCAAATGAGAATCGCTAAAATTATTGAGACAAAGGTCTTCTTAATGATTCTCAGTTTTATTTAAAATAATTAAAACAGCAGTTTTTAAATAATGAAAGAATGTGTAAAAGTATGGTATTTGGGGTAAAAAGCGCCCCTGCTGTTGGGGTTAAAGGACACAATAATTAACAGAAGGCTGACTTTGCTATTTGTTGACATGATTCAGATGGTAAATATCATATATTATGTTGTGTGTCCATCTTAGAGAAAATGAAACCATCATATTTAAAAACATGATATTAATCATATCATATAATAAAATATTTGTTGTTACTACTACTGTTAATATAAATCTATATTAAATTATTATGGGATCTCCTTCGATGCTTCCAGGATCTTTACATTTTGAAATGATTTTGTTCCTGTATTTTAAAATATGTGTTTTATATTAACATATTTAAATGACAGTATATTTACTGAATAAAGAATAGTTAGTTTATTTATCAAAATAAGCAGAAAATAGTACAGACTTTGCTAAAGTGATTGTTTTGAACAATTATTAACTTAAACATTATTTAAAAAAAAAAAACATTATTTTAGTTTAACTATTTGTATCAATACTGTGTGCCTTTTACCCCATGCATTATGAGATTTTTTACATTTATGAGAGTTTTTTTTTAACAAAATAAACAACTTATATGATTTATTTTCACACAAAATATGTTGCTCCATAAATGTTCAATACAAACGTATGTATTTTTCTGCAATGGTGCCTTTAGCCCCGTTATACCATATATATATATATATATATATATATATTAAAATGTAAAGCTTTTTTTATAACAAAAACAGATTGTTTTTTGGCAAAAACTCCACAGCTCATCAACTGACAATTTAGACACGTGACAAATGTTGTTGTTGTGATCATAAATATATGTAC
The DNA here is from genome assembly GCA_012976165.1 of Labeo catla. NCBI lineage: Eukaryota > Metazoa > Chordata > Actinopteri > Cypriniformes > Cyprinidae > Labeo > Labeo catla. Next base: position 77,107 of record VONZ01001340.1, on the reverse strand, counting down.
ATATCTACAGACCATCAGTGTTGGGAATGTCACTTTAAAGAAGTAATTAGTTATAGTTACTAGTTACTTCTCACAAATAGTAACTAAGTTACATCATTATAAAAGTAACTAATTACCAGTGAAAGTAACTATTGTGTTACTTTAAACAAAAAAGTTCACATATGTCAATTAACTTGGATGCCCCCGATATTAAACATGTTAAATGAATGACATTTATAGTTTACTCACCAGACTAATATTAAATATCTGATATACTATTATATCATAGACAACATTTGAAGTGGATCAAAAAAGTTAATCAAAGTTGTCCTAAAACAAGAACAGGTATTGTTTTGGTTTTAGGATGAAAACTTCAACTTTGATGAAAGGTTTTGATCCTCTTTAAATGTCGACTACTATACATTTATAAAGTTTAATGGTGCAGTTTTTTTAAATATTTGAAAGTACACTTAGCATCAGTCAGTTAAACATTATAGTATGACATTATGATAACTTACATAACAAAACTACTACGAATTCTACTACTAATAACAATATAAAACGCACTAAGGATTAATGAGCTGCTGGGTTCATGAATAGTAATCACGTTGTCTGCCTTCACTCAATCTGATTTGCTGAAATCAAAACAGGGAAGATAATAGGTGAGCGCCAGCCAATGAGATTGCCATCTGCGCATTAGTCCCGCCTACTACCGGAGAAACCGGCAGCTCTTAAAAGCTGAGGAATTCCAGAGGAGCTCCGTTATTTTGACGGGAAAATACATCGTTTTGATGTAGTGTGTCAATTCTGCACGGTATATAAGACTCTTTAGCTCTGTATCTTTCTTTGCATGTGAGACAAAGCAACAGCTAGTCGTGTGCCTTCACACTAGAGTTTACAGTTTGTCAAATCCATACGCTGCACATTCATTCAGATGAACTGAAAATAAAATTATAATAATATTATAATAAATTATAGTAACGCTGCATTTTATTGTCAGTAACGGTAAGGGCATTGTAACGAGGGAAACACTAAGTACTCGTTACTGAAAAAAATAACACCGTTAATAACGGCGTTTATGTATAACACTGTTATTCCCATCACTGATGACCATAGACTCTATGGCTGTGATTAGACACAGTTTTCCCGCACCACTGTGACCTGCTGCTTTTGCAAGGTTCTGTGAAAGAGTTTCAGCTTTTATTTTCCTTTTAAGCCCTGAAGAAGATCACAGCTTCACTGAAACGATCCATGCTCGATCACTTCTGTTCAGCTTTGACAAACTCCTGTCAGCTAGCGCGTCTTTTCAAAGTGTCTGACAGCCTCGTCACCTGAGCTGAATTCAGCGCGCTGATTCGCTAAAACAACAAGGCCGCTCGTCAGTAAAAGGTGAAATCGTGATGCCTTGAAAACAGACAATCAGCTTTTTGATAAAACGTGTTTAGTGTTCAGCTGGTGCTACACGTGGAGAATAATGCACACCACTCAGTTCTTTTCTTAAATGGCTTTTATCTGTAAATAAACTCTTCATTTAGATCAAGGAAATTAAGTATTAAAATATTAGATACCTTAAAAAACTTAAACAATAAATAAACATTTTCTAATAAAAAGTGTAAAGTAACAAGTAGAAAAAAGAAAAATGCATAAAGAACTTGTATGAAGATTGATCCATCTACAGATTTTTCCCTGCACACGACTGATGAAAAACACAATCCCCACTCAGCAGTCAGACGTGTGTTTGCACAAACGCACAGATCCCTAAACAAGGCCGTATCTGCAGATTGTAGAAGTATTTTGTAAATGTGAACTCGCAGTCATGACCACACCGCGTTATGTACGAGAAACTGCGAAAGACACAGGTGCGAGTAGAATGCAGAAAACACAGTGACATTCATTTTCATGTAAATATAATGGAAAATATATTGCATCACCAAAAATGATTGAGGTCGTGTACATACATTGTGCAAAAAGTCGATATATTGATCACTGCGACAGGCCTAGGAGGCTCCATCATTTAGTCTGCGTTCACTGCTCTCCATTATTCACCTCTTGTGGAAAAGCAGGAAAATGCAACAGTAGACTTTTTCTTTTGCTGTTGGCGCAAATGCAAAAGATACTAATGCAAAAATAGTATTTTCTACGGTCTCCCATACATCTCAAAACAACTGATGATGACAAAGATGGTCACGACCTGCATTTGAACTAGGAGAGTAAATGAGACACCGCTCAGTGCTGCCCTCTGCAGGTCAGGCCCTCGTCAGGAAATATCACACAGATGCTGTGAATGTGTATCATCAAATGCACTGGTTTACAAGTAAATATCAGTTTGTTAACATATGCATTTGTTTTCATATGTCTTCATGTTTGTGCATGTGTATGTGTGTGTGTTATTTATTATTTATATATTACTGTTGGGTCTGTGTTTTTTTTTTTTTAATGTGCAGGTATGATGGTTACCTTCCACCTGAGACTCATTATGGGGATTATAAGAACATTTGTTACATTATACATTTGTTAATTATGCTTCATTGAATAAACTACTTGTTGCAAATGTGAATCTGTTGTTACAATATTGATGTGTACAACAAACACAGTCGTGAGTAATAAAGAACAGCTCATTGTAGGAAATACAACTTGAATAATTATTTTCAATGTATTTGTTAACTGATTTTTTTTCAATTCAAGCATCTTTAAGTTCTAATCTGCAACATTCTCTCAGCAAAACAATGCATCTGTAACAAAACACACCTGAACAAACCCACGTTTCAACAACTGTGTGTGTGTGTGCAATACAACCTAAAGACACACAACCCTAACACATTTTCTATCCTCTTACACCTAACCCTACCCCTCACACAAAACTACAGGCATTTTTACATTCTCAAATCACTTCATTCTATGTGATTTATAAGCTTGTTTCTTGATGGAGACCAATAAAAAAATTAAGTTAAGATTATATTTAGGGATGCACCATATTGGATTTTTGCCGATATCCGATACGCAGATATTTTTCAACTCATTTTGTTTGGAAACAACACCAAGTCTCTCCTGTGCAGAAGCAAATTATTTTTAACTTTGGTTAGTTTTCACCAAAACCTTATCTGTTATCTGTAAATAAATAAACAGTAATGAAGTTCTTTTATAATGACAGTACACTGAAGCTTTGAAAATAACTATAAATGAACTATATATCAATCGTTGCATTTTTCTATTTATTTTTTGTCTTTATCAGAAAAATGCAGTAGTAACCTTAAAATTTTATTCTAAGATTTAACATTTGTAGATGGTCTAAAGCAAGAGTAGTAAAAATTCTGAAAATCTTTTAGAGCTCATAATGTGTTTACAAAAAGTAACATTTTACACATTAATGAATAAATCAGTAAAATTTGATTTACAAGTGTCATGTTTGTGATTTTTTTCATTCATGAAAGCTATAGATTCTGACTTTTAAATCAAAACATACACATGATTTTATATCATTAATTACTGTTTTATTTAATTAGAAACACATTCCAAATGTTATTTGTTTATTTTACTTTCATTTTATTAGAAGTAGGCCAACAGCGCCCCCTACAGAATCAAAATTCTTCACCGAACGGGCATTAGGACCGAACGCGTCGTTCTGTACGTGCAAAACACTGAATCTAATCATCATTCAGGCAAAACTTTGCTTCAAGAACGAGCCACGCTGCTGATGTGATCTAATCGCTCACACACCCTGAGACATACTGACACCATTTTTCATATCGGGCCGATGCTGATATTTACATTTAAAGCCATTATCGGCCGGTTCCAATAGCGGTGCGATAATATTGTGCACCCCTAATTATATTTATATTCAATTCACTAATTTTATGCTTCATTTTAAACAAATTATGTCGTATGTATTCTGTGATATTCTGTGTTTCAGAGCTTCTCATCGCGCGGTGTGAAATACCTGAACTACGGCTCAAAAAACAAACATATGATATGCAAACAGCTCTCGGCTGGATAAATCAAGCCAGACTGTAATCAAAGTAAAGACGATTATAGTGAGTCGTCGTACTACATTAGGTGCACGTGTGTCTGTGTATGTGCGCTGTATCTAAAACATAGTTTTTCTTGGAACAGCTCAGTGTATTCACATAGTTTTCATTTCGGTGTGTTTAGTGATTCTGAATGGATCAGTATAGTATGCAGTCCTTTGGAGTCTCGCTGTGGTCTTGTTTGGTATGACTTATGCTTATTTGTTAAAGTTGCTATTTAAAAGCGTGTGAACTGGAGTGATGAGGAGACAGTATTATTCTCACAGAGTATTTAAGGAACTGACTGACACATTAGCTGAGGCTTAGTATCATCTGACATTTTTTGTTAAGCGCAGGAACAGCCGTGTGCACAGGTTGCCTGCTGTTCATCCAATCAGTGACAGTGACACCGCAAATACACAAATAAGAACGTTAACCCGGGGTTTAGGAATGTACAGCGTGAAACGTCTGTTAATGAATACGGGTGGATTAACAGTTAACCGCAGGTACAGTGTGAGCGGTGCGAAACGTGATTCCAGAAAAGCCATGATTCCGTTTATCCGGGTTTAGGACGACCCAGTGTGAAAAGTGTGAAAAGCCCTAGAATGTTCAAGTCCGAATTGAATCTGTTTAGTTTAAAAATAATCACATGCAATTAAAAGGTAATAACAAAGTCCTTTTTAAAGGGTTACTCCATCCCCAAATGAACATTTTGTCATTAATCACTTACCCCCATGTCGTTCTAAACCCGTGAAAGCTTAGTTCATCTTTGAAACACAATTTGAGATATTTTGGATGAAAACCAGGAGGCTCACGCCCAGTGTTACAAGTAACGCGAGTTATGTAATAATATTACTTTTTTCAAGTAACTAGTAAAGTAACGCATTACTTTTGAATTTCTAAGAAAATATCTGTATATAATATTATATATAATATCTGTATATAATATATACCATATAAATACTTTTTCAAATAAGTAATGCCAGTTACTTTTTTCCCCATCTGTATTGATTGACAAGTCTCCTGTGGGGAAACTGGGAGTAAACATGATGTTACTGTATTCTAGACTAAATGTGAACATGCATTAATTCATCTCACTCACAAAAAAACAGATTCAGTGTTCCTCAAAATGAATAAAACCAGTGAAATGCAAACTCAGAATATGACGCAACCCTACAATAATTAAATATGTTAAATAAAACAAATATGCTTTATGCATTTAATCCCATTTTATTAACCAGTGTCTTTGCTGCTGACCTTTGATGATGTAATTCAACCAAACTAACAGACAAAAAAATTACTTCAGATAAACTAACATTTGTGCTTCATTTATTTATATCTGAAGAGTGATCTTCTCCTGCATAAATGTACTTTTCTTTCAGCCTGAGGTGAATTCATTTCACTTTTGGTGTAAAAGGACGTCTCGTTTGTGGACTTCTCTTTTTTGTTCCTTTTTTGTTAAAAATATTTAATAAAAAGAATGTCTCATTAATTGAAATCATGAAACCTGCAGAATTTAACAGCAATTTCTTAAAAGTTAAACAGAAATCACATGTTTTTAAGGCCCTATGAAATACATTTTAGTATTTTTCTCAAATTCAGTTTTGTTTGTGAATCTCTGTTTTTCATTAATTTTCTTTATTCTGTTTTAATCCTTTCATTACATTTAACAATCAAAAGCATGTCCAATTAATTAATAAAGGATAATTAAAGAATTAATTTATTATATGTTTTTCAGAGATACTGTGTTGTGTATTTACAATTTTCTGGTAAATAAATTCTGGTAAATATTTTTTCTGGTAAATATTCCTTAAACACTGTTTTAATCATATTTTTATTAGTAGTAGTAGTATCTTTACATTAAGTAATATATTAATATATTTCTGACTGTCAAGTTAAACCAAACTTTTATTTTGACGGGTTGCTGTGAAGACCTTTGGGATCTTCATTATATGACGTTAGTTTTCCGCAAAAGAAACGGTGAAATGCTGATGAAGTGACTCTCAGATCAGTTCTAGATGATGTTCATGTGTTCACGTTTTCGTATATTGAGGCGACAGAGGCTGAAAACAGCGCGAGCGTCAGCGTATGTGTGTACTAAACAAAACTGTGCGTCTGCGCCGTTCACTAACACAGACATGTAGAAATACGCCTCTTATTAAAATGCATTCTAAATGTAGCGGTACTAGTAAAATGCGGAATCGTACCGTTTTTAAAAGAAGGGTATCGCGGTACTTTTTAAGTACCGGTGTATCGTGCAACACTATTCACGAGCAGACCACGACACGCGTACAGACGAAACACGCTTCAGATCAACTCTGTCTGTACACTCACCTCTTAGTTAAGGTGTGGTCACACTGCACTTTTTAACCCAATGACTTCCATTCATACACATGTAAACGCGTCAGACCAGAAACCGAGGGCGTACATTTCATCTAACAGTAGGGGGGACAATAAACTTAAAATTTCTCAAGAGCAATTTTTGAAGGGGACACAAATAATACAGACAAAATTGTACTTGTAAGGACACATGTGTGTACACAGCACGGAAAGCGTGTTTAAATATGAGGTCACATTATAATTATTGAAGTGAATGGCAAGTCCACTTAACATTATATTGATCAAAACCCAACACATCACTATTAGCCTAATATCAGTTCACACACAGGCTTATCACCTCGTTAGTTCTAGTGGGTGACAAGATACGGTATTAAACAAGCCACGCTTGGTAACCTCATAAACGCTCATAGAAAAATACATCGGATATCATCATTTTTTCACTAATTTATTAATAATCCAGCATCATCTGTATTAAAAAGAAAGAATCACTTCACCCGATGTCTAAAGTGAATAAAATAGCCTTGACAGCCTGAGATACTGACACATAACTACTAACGAACTTTGCTCTCTCCCATCAGACTGAGCTCAGTATTTGTAAAGGGGGAAAGCAGGCAGTGGACCAAACCACTGTGGGGCAAGAAAGGGGGAAACTCAAAACATTTCTTCACCTAAAACGCTTTTTTTGCGTTTTTTGCGTTTTACTACTTACACAGTTATTTTAAGTATATGTCCATTACACAGAGTCGCCTGTAACGATATTTCCTTTAGGAGGACAGATCGCATGCGTCGTGCGTGATCTGAGGCGTGTTTCGTCTGTATGTGTTTTTCGTGCGTCGTGGTCTGCTCGTGAACTTATGAACGCGCTTGCAGAAAGTGTCACAGAGGACAAGAAAAAGTTGAATGAAGTCGATATTTTCTTTTCTTCGCGCACAAAAAGTGTTCTCGTCACATAAAATTCAGATTGAACCACTGATGGCAGATGGACTATTTTGATGATGTATTTCTTACTTTTCTGGGCCTTGACAGTGTTAATTACTTGGCAGTCACTGGGACAGTCACGAGCCTCCTGGTTTTCATTCAAAATATCCCAAATTGTGTTGCAAAGATAAACAAAGCTTCATGGGTTTGGAACAACATGCGAGTAAGTGATTAATGACAAAATTTTAATTTTGGGGTGGAGGAACCCTTTAATAGAAAAGGTTAGGGTGGCTGGAGGGATGGGGGGAGGGGGGCTTTAAGTATTGACTTGGAGAGGATGGGGGCCTTGACATAGTGAATACCAGTACACACACACACACACACACACACACACACTCAGCTGCTAATGTAATGGTGATGATATTTGTAAAAATGTTTAAGGGTTTTATTATCGCGTGTCTCCTGGTGATCAACTGTCAACACTGTTACGTTGCCATTAGTAACTGACCTGCTTCACGAGCTGAGCGCGAGGGGTCGCGCACACACGCACACACACACACACAAACAAACGAGCGCGCGCGCACACACACACAAACACACACACCGCCCTCCTTACCTGCGATGATGACCCGTCTTATCTTTCTTTCCTTTCGGCCTTCTCTTCCGCGCTTGAATGGCCAACACTGGAGCGGAGAACACGGATCGAATCCCGCCGAACAGAACCGAGCCCAACAGAAGACACGCATCATCAGTGACAGAAGCATCACTCACACAAACACAAGCTCACTCAGCCTCTACATATGAGTGAAATCAGCGCTGATGGCTATGTAGTGTACACTAAATAGGGACTGGTGTCTCTCACCCTTTCTAGAGCTCATGATGTTGTTCCTCTAGCCGGGATCTCTCTCCTCTTTCCTGCGCGTTACCTCCGCCGACGCGCGTTCAGGCATCTACGTGGCCGCGCACGGGCAGTCGCGCTCATTTTTTATTAATGACGCATCATCGAGGGGTTCTAACTGATTGGATGAAAGGACGAGACGTTGGTGAGTGGGCGTTATCGAAAAGGGATTTTACTCCCGCTATGAGCTGGACAATGAATATTCATGAGATAACGCGCAGGGACGCTTGAGGAAGGTTACCAAGCAACGTCAGATAATCTAATTAATATTTACGACACGCGTCATAATCCGAAAACCACGCCCACCTGGGGAAAAACAATCCAACGCTCTCCACTGACTGCCTCTTTGTCATTTCGGACACAACAAAAAACAGAAAAATGTCTAAAAGCTGCTATGTGACAAGGTGTACAGTAAACAAGATAAAAAAATGCGTTTTTATAAGCTGTCCACCCCAAAAAACGAGCGTTTAAAAACAAAATTAGAGCGCAATGTGTCATTACTTTGAGAACTACGCCCACTAGAGGTAAACTTAATCGGCGACAGAAAACAATCATTATTTTTAACCATGTCAAAAGATTATTTCACCACCCTATGTGAACCTGAGAGGAGGAGATATACTGAGAAACTAAATCGTATTGTTCTATGTCACTGCCCCTTTTCCTTACCTGACTTTTGTAATATTCCAGAAATATTCCAACTGAATGGCCCAACATGAAATACCCTTAAACACTCGTTTTTTGGGTCGACAGCTAATGAAAACGTAGCTCTGGGTTTTTTCGCTTGTTTACTGTACACATTGTCACATAGCATCTTGTAGACTTTGTTTTGTTTTTTGTTATAAGTCGGAAATGACAAGGAGGCAGCCCGCCAGGATTGCACCCCCCCCCGCTGGGCGTGGCCTAAATGCGCTCTATAGATTTGTAAAGCTAAATGTAAATTTAAAATTAACTGCAATAGAGTGTGTATTCATTTTTAAAGGTATTACATAAGTGCGCTTACTTTATAAAGAAATTAACATTTAGTATTTTTAAAATCATTGCTCGTATTATTGTAGTTGCTGTTTTTAATGCTAATATTACTAATATATAGTAATATACATGCTACATGGGTTAGTTACTAATGCTACATATGCTTCACCTGATTGCGCAATCTGAATTGTCGTGCTATGATCGACAACGGTGTAAGCCAATGACATACGTTAGGGGGCGGGCCTTTGTGGAGGGTTCGTTTCCGGGGTATGTGAGAGTCAGATGAAACACATGTGTGGATGTTTTGCGGAGCGGTTCGTCTCGTGTGCGCACAGTAAGATCGTTACATCATGTTTTGCTCCAGTCCTGAGAGTTTTGTTCATGTTGTCATCTGTTCTCTCTGTGTGTGTTTTCAGATCTGTGCTGTTTTATTCTCATTCCGTGTGTAAGCGCATTTTTTACTGCCCGAAAATAAGCTTTCGAAGAGCCGGTTTTACAGCACAGTTTCTGCAGCGGTCGACTAAGATGTGAGTAAATGTATATTATAAATCCTGTTAGAATTAGATTTTAAATTGTGAACATACAGATACAGTGTGTACACTATAATACCCCAGAATAATCATGTGTGAATGTAAACTGCTTCAGACCTGCTCCTCACTTCCTCTCATAACAGCTCGGGCCCGATGATGGAGGAGACTGGGGCGAATCCGGTGTCGGTTCTGACCGGGGAGAAACGCTCTTTCCCCGACGAGGATCCGGATCACGCCGCCAAGAGGCTCAGAGTCGAGGAGGAGGAGAGCCGAGGAGGAAAAGATGAGGGAGAGCAGCTGGACGAGGAAGAGGAGCTGTGTGAGGAGGAGGAGGAGGAGAGCTTCGCTGACATGATGAAGCACGGCCTCAGTGAGGCAGACGTGGGCATTCTCAAGTTCATCAGCGAACATAAAGGCTTCTCCGGCATCCTGAAGGAGAGGTGTGTGTTTCTGCTGGTGTGTGTGTGTGTGAGACAGGAGTGTCTGTCAGTGACATGCATCCTGTTTTATTCAGGTACTCAGACTTTGTGGTCCATGAGATCAATAAAGAGGGGAAGATCGTTCACCTGGACGATCTGTCCGTTCCCGCTGATGTCGAGGTGAGAGTCTGCATTAGTCACACGTGTCTATTTGAATGAAGATCATTCACCAATTTTATTATTAACGGAATCAGTTCTACGTTCAGTTGCATTTTTTCAAATGGACAGCCCTGCTTCACCGTGTAAGTGAGCGTTTGTCCGTGTGTCGCAGGAAAACGCTCCGGACTGCAGCTCGGCCGAGTGTCAGGTTCTGACAGAAGAGCAGAAGCAGCAGCTGGATGAACTGCAGCTCTTCAAGAACAAAGAGGGAAGCGTGGCCATCGAGGTGACCTTCCTTACGTTACACGTCTCTTCTGTGTTTCAGATGCTGTTCTTCATTGGATTAGAATAAATGCCCTTTTATTCAGGGTTTCTGCACATTTTAAAGTCTTACAGGAGAGCAGAAAGTCTTAAACTCGTCAATTTAATTAAATATCGCATAAACTGAAATAAAGAATACCTTCCTCTGTATTTTTATCTTGTTTTCCAGTGCAAATATCGGAACGTCATTACATCAAGATACATTTACTCAAGTAAATTTACTAAAACATGAGCCCATTGACTTTTGTTCTTGATATTTTTGTTTCGTCCTTCAGTGAATGTGTCTGGATTTAAGAATCTTTAGACATTTGTACTGGAAAACATGACAAAAATACTGAGGAAGAACAGCACTTTATAGCGGTGTAATCAGAAGATATAGTAAAATTCATTTCCATATTCTAGTATTTATGTGCAAACATATTCAAGACTTAAGACTTTTTCCAGACTTTTGCCCCTATTTAGTATTTTTATAATAGAAAATTAAGAATTTAATAAAAATTTATCATAGAAGAAGTGAGGTTTCATGGCAGCTGTTTAGTGATTGTCAAATACGACTGAGTGAATTCACGGTGCTCTTTTTCATTATGCAAAATGCAGATAAGCATTTTGTGTTTCTTCTCACTATATTATTAGCACCATTTTACATAGCCTCAAAGACTTTCGCAAAAATTAAAAATATATACAGACGTTTGTGTGTGCACAAGAAACCATTAAACCATTAAGTCTTTTTTTATAGACCCTTGAACTAAATGGTAAATGTCATCAGCCTATTTTGTGTCACCACAGAAGATTTGTTAAATTGGACATTAGGCCTTGATATTATTAGAGGTACTACCGTGAGAAAAGCCAAATTTTGAGCCAAATTTCTTTATTAATTCATGTGCATCCATGTTCTTGTTTTATTCACAGTAAGATGGCAGTGATGCACAAAGGAAGTATATAAAACTAGAAAAGGTGAAATAAAACTAGAAAATGTATTGCATAAGCATGCAAAAAATTCCCATGCGCATGTAAATAGTTTCTCAAAGGCACAAGAATGTTTTATTTATTTTTATTTTTATTATTTGTTATTTTAGGGGCTTTGTATGTCGTCACTTTGAGAAAATTAATTTAAAAAAACATATTTACAAATGCCTCTACTGTATATCAAATTTAAAGCTGTTTGTGTTAAATATGGTCCGAAAATCTACTTTGGAAATTTAAGTCTGGAAAAGTATATTGAAATTGAAAATGTGTAGGAGCCCTGAATCACGTATCAATATCGGAATCAGCGCATCATATTCCTTATGTAGTCGATGCGCCGTTCGATCAGGACAAGGACTAAACGCTTCGTTTCACTTTGGTCCTTTTAGCATCTTAAAAAAGCTGAGTTTGTGTTTGTGAAGAAAACACTTGAGTTTTTATATGAGCACTGAAACGGCGCTGACTTCAGCTGCGGCTCTTGTTTTAATCAAAGACGGCGTGTGCCTTTGATCATACGATGATGACGCAGCCCGTGCGACTGTACTCTAGCTGTTCTGAAGTGAGGAACAGACTCAAATGCATGTCATTTTTACGTTTTCCAGCGGGTCGGTGGTGTGTTTAGTTGAGCGCATTGTTGGAAACCGCTGACCAGTACTGAATCTTTCAGGTGCAGGAGGATTCGAAGGAGAAGCGCACTCTTCTGCACAAAGCCGTGAAGACTCTGTATCCCGGCCTGGAGACCAAGACCGAGGACAGACAAGGGAAGAAGTTCATCGTGGCGTATCATGCCGCCGGGAAGAAAGCGCTGGCAGGTACTGCTGTGGTAAAGGGCGCCGCACCCGTCTGTCCGAACGCCTGAAGGACTGTATTTAAGATGTGCTTTTAGTTTGAGTCTGGTTCTGATGAATAGTGAAGGTGCTTGATCACTAGATGGCGCTCTGCATGATCCTCACCTCGCTTGCATGAGCAGGCAGATGTGCATGAGCGAATGCGACGCCTGTGCATGTCAGCAGACAATCGGGATGCTTTCGCATTTCTCTGATCAAGAATGAGAATCTTGATGAGATCCGTTCGGTCGTGTGTCTCGTCACTGTCCTGAGTAACGCTCTCTTGTTCTCCTAACGCTCCTTTCGCTCTCTGGACAGAGGTCCGGCCCTCGGCAGGTAAGATCTGTCCCACGTCAGTCCCGGGACGGGCACGTCAGGGAATCTGTCTTCTGTTGGAGTTGTGGAGTTTCAGTCTAAAAGCAAATTCGTTAAAATGCTGATGAACCATCTTTTATTAGAATTACAGTTTTAACATGCTTTTATGAATCTGTAGGACCAAATCACGGCAGATAAATGCTGAGATGATTGACGAAAGCGTGTTTATGTTTGGTGATTGTTTTAGAAATATTATTCTGTCTGCCTCTTGAGATGTGCAGGAACAATCAAAACATCAGGGAAAAAAAATAAAAATATGGAAACTTTGAATTATACCGATGACCCGACAGAGACGCTGTGCTAATTGAAAAGCTATAAATTCACACTGTGTCTTTCGTCTCTTCCCTCACGTGTCCCACCGAAGCCCCTCGAAAGCATTCGTGGCCAAAGAACCGTGGAAGTTTCTGCCATTTCGTGCTCTATAAGGAGAACAAGGACACCATGGACGCCATCAACATCCTGTCCAAGTTCCTCAGGTCTGTCAAACGCTCCGTCTGAGAGACGCCGCCGCCGTTACCGAACGTCCCACTCAGTTCCTCTTGTGTTTCTGTAGGGTCAGACCCAACATGTTCTCCTACATGGGCACCAAAGACAAGAGGGCCATCACGGTGCAGGAGATCGCCGTGCTGAAGTGAGTGAAGTGGAGCGCAGGTGTTTCGTGAGATGTCTGCTGTCCTCACCCGTATTTCTCTGAATGTGAATGTCTCTCAACAGGATCAGCGCTGAAAGACTGTCTCACCTCAACAAATGCCTCATGAACCTGAAGCTGGGAAACTTCAGCTATAAGAAACATCCGTTAAAACTTGGAGAACTGCAGGGAAACCACTTCACGGTGGTTCTCAGGTGAGACTCTGACGCTCCATGTGAGCTGCTGTTTGACGCCTTATTCCAGGGTTCGTACGTGGTGCTTAAGATGCTTGAAGTACTTGAATTTGAGTTTTTGACATTTCAGGCCTGGAAAACCCTTGAAAATAGCAATATTTCTGAAGAGGTTCTTGATAAGTGCTAGAATTATTAAAAGTGTTTAATTTTTTTTAATAAGCACATATCATCTTATGCAATTAACAAAAAAAAAAACTCTTTTTGCCTATTTCAGTTAATGTCATAAAACTATCGAGCTAAACCAGTAGTAGTACTGACGTGTCGTGTAAGCATGACTGAAGACGCAAAAAGAGGAACAGATGAACCGAATCAATTGAGTCATTTAAGCTGGAGCCGCTTCGATTGATTCAAACTCATGACTTCTTTTAATTTCATTTCAAGTGATTCACTAGCAAATCAAATTAGAAGAGCGGTTCATTTTAAATTTCAGTATCGCTTGTAATGATTTTAAAAACCATTGCATCACATTCACAACATGATTCAGTGTTTCAAAGCGCTCCAGTCGGGTCGTCATTTGATCGTCATTTGATTCAAATCGGGACTTCAGCACGTGTTCTTGAATCATTCTGCGAATTAAATGATTCAGTTCATTCAATGACTCAGTCCTGATCTGAAATGATGGTTCGTTTCATTCATTCTATTCAGAGCGGGACTTCAAAATGGCTTTACGAATCATTTGATTCAGATTGGGACTGCGGGGCGGTTTTCAAACCATAAGTGGGATCTCTGATTGAAGTCCTTGAAAATAAAAAAAGCAGTGCTTAAAGTCCTTAAAATTCGTGGAATTTTATTTTACAGTGTCTGTACGACACTGATATTCTGTTCTCTCTCTGTTTGACAACACCAACATTTAAAGCGGTTTAGACTCGCTTCATTTGAAGCATGTCTACAAGGGATAGTGCACCCAAATCTAAAAATATAAAAGCCATCATTGATTCACCCTCATGTTGGAGTTTTATGAACAATGCTGGTTTGTCATTGGCACAAGGTAATAAAGCTGGTTATTGCTGCCGGTAGATCAGCACGACCAGTGTGGCCGTGCAGTGTTCAATCAGACGGGTCGCCGCTGGGACGTCTGGGTTTCTTAAGCATGAATGGCAAGAAAAACTAGACTGCATGCCTAAATAAGAATAAGTATAGTTTGGTGTCTGAAGTGACTGTCCCCACAGGAATATCTCCGGCTCTCTGGAGCAGGTGGAGCAAGCCATGACTTCACTCAGGGAAACCGGCTTCATTAACTATTACGGCATGCAGCGCTTCGGCACCACAGCCGTGCCCACGCACCGGGTCGGCAGGTGAGCGCACGCGCACACACACACACACAAACACTAATTTATTCACACAGACACACTAATACACATGCACAAGCACCAGGTCAGCAGGTGAGAACATGCAGACACACACACACACACACCTGTGTTTCTGTAGCCCATATGAGGGGAACTGATGGTTTGCTGTTGGCTCTTATTCATAGGGCTATACTGCAGAACAACTGGAAGGAAGTGGTGGATCTCATCCTGAAACCTCGTCCTGGAGGTCAGATTCTCTCAATTGCCTTTTCTGTTTCAGTAAAATGTGATTAATATCTTCCATTTGAGTAAAATACTGCCCAACTGACACAAATAAGTCGAGTATATTCAAACTCGGGACGCCTGAAGTTCTAATAAAATGCTTTTTTGCATAGTTGTGTTTGACACATTAAACTGTAACAGTATATTCAGGGTTTCCGTGGGTCTTTAAAAAAAAGTCTTAAATCACTTTTCTGTGAATTAAGGCCTTGAAAAGGTCTTAAATCAGAGAAGCAAGTCTTAAATTCATATGATCATGGCATTAATTTTCTGAGGGATTATTTCCTCGTGTTTCATTTTAAAGTGAAGCGAAAGCGTAATTTCTGTGCTGCATGGTTTAAGTCGCTCAATATTCATTAAACAATATGCGATAGATGGCGGTATGCGCCGCTTCATATGTCAGTCACCAGAAGAAGAACTTGTCCTTTTGATTTTTTTTTTTTATAGTATTAAAAATCATTTCGTTTAGTTAGAGAACACACAATACAATTTAAAAGTTTAAAGCTGATTTAGAAGTGAAAGTAAAATGCGCAGGATGCTTTTATAATCAGTACTGGTGCAGAGTATGTGATCTGCGTAGGGCTCCCAGGGGGTCAACTTTCGTTCTATAGAAATATTAACATATACATATACACATACAGTAGGTTAAGTACACACAACGCACCATTCCTGCTTTCGCGCCCGCACTCACCTCGAGTAGCCTAATGTTTGTTGCTGACTGCAGTCATAATAAGCGGTCTGGTGCCGAGAAATGAAAACAAACAAACAAAAAAAAAAAAGCTAAGATGACGCCCGTGTATCACTTTCAGGAGTGTTCATAATCCTGAGAAACTTTTTTGGCTGTTGACGTTAATAACGTGTTTTAATGTCGGTAATAATTTTACCACCACTAACGCACCTGCCTTACTAGTTTCCATGGCTTAAAATGCTTTAACCGATATAAAAACAATGAGGCAATAATGATCAGTTAATTAAAAATAATCATTTGGTTTCATTAAATAACATAGTTAAAATACACAATGTGGGCTAATACGAAATAAACAGTTTATATACATTACATATTATTACAAATGACTGCAAAGGGCGGCAAAAGCCTAATATATTTGTTGTGACGAACAAATCCTTTAATAGTGACTATTTTATTCAAATATCCACTTAATCTTGTGATAGAAATGCTACAGCCTCTATAATTTTTTTCAATAAAAACGTGGACATCACAACCCTTGCCAAAATTAAACATGGTTTTATCGTAGTAAAACTGCTTAATTTTCTTTTGTGTGTTTTCTGGATGCTTGAGATAATAAAATCAATTGGACAACTGTATTAGGCCTAATAAAACCATAGTCATAGGTAACTGTCTATTTACAATTTACTTTTATATTTTATTAAAGTTCTTTTTCGACCCTGTATAATAGGCGTTTATTTATTTTTTTTTTAATACTTCCATAATAAGGGAGGGGGCACAACAATACAATTATACTTAGAGCACCCATTTGTCCAGCAGCGGCCCTGTTTACACGCTACTTAAAACTGAAGGAAAGTGAAGAAAAGAGGGAAAACTCAAACAAATTATAAAAAAACAACTGCTTGATGCTGAATTGCCACTAATTTGAAAGTGAAAGTAAAATGCGCACGTCACTTTTACCACTGAATTGCTGCTAAAATTCGAACTATACTTAGGAAACACATTGCTGTATTGTTTTCCCTTCAATTTTTTTCTCTCCCTTAAATTTTCTTTAGTTGGTCTTAAACTCTTAATAAAGTCTTAAATTTACCCTCATAAAACTTGCAGAAACCCTGTCAAAGAAGTTAACCAAGGTGTGGGAACCCTGAATCAGGAAGCAGCTCTACAGGCGATAACAGCATTATTTAGTCATTCATTTCAGTTATTTAGTGACTTCACTGGATCGTTTCAGGCACAGTTGAATCGATTAATTTTGCTGAAATGCAATCGTCTGTGAGCTTTCAGTGATTGAGCCAACTGTGCCTGAAACGATCTTTGATTTTGACGGTAATCAAACCTCCATCAGGTGACCATAATGGAGAAAAATAGACTTGCATCTAGACTCGACTGGTCGATCGCTGTGCTCTTACTGTCACCGATGCTAATTACATGATGGGAAATGGTTTCACTGTGCAACAACACAGTACTATATATATCATCTCAGGTTTTTAGTAAAGCCACTTCAGATTTAGTGACCGATCTGTCGCCACCTTTACTAATGCCACAGTAGTAGTGCTAGACACCCGTTCACGCTTGTGTTTTTTACCTGCGGCGCGTCCAGCGGAGAAGGGCTATCTGGTGAAGTGCAGAGAGGAGTGGGCGCGATCTCAGGACCCAGAGGCGGCCCTCAAGAAACTGCCGGTCAAACGCTGCGTGGAGGGCCAGCTGCTGCGAGGCCTGTCCAAGTACGGCAAAAACAACATCATCACAGCGTTCGGCCTGGTGAGAGAAGCGAACACGTGCTCAAAAAAAACACATCATGAAATGACCCCACGTGCCCCACTAACCGTCTTCATCCTGCTTCAGATCCCTCGAAACAACAGGCTGATGTACATCCACAGCTATCAGAGCTACGTGTGGAACTCTATGGTCAGCAGACGCATGGAGGCCTTCGGGCTCAGGGCCGTGGAGGGAGATCTGGTTCTCAGAGGAGGTGAGTGAGCGTGAGATGAGGATGATGATGGTGGTGATGATGATGCTGACGGAATCTCCTGTGTTTTTCAGCCTCTGCTCACGTTCTGTCCGCCGAAGAGGCAGAGAAACACTCCGTTCACGATGTGGTGATGCCGCTGCCGGGGTTCGACGTCATTTATCCCACTCACAGCGGTGAGGCGTTCTGGGAAAATATATATGACGAAGGCTCATTTTAAAAGAAATTCATCACATTTTTAGCTTTGTCATGTAAAAATACATATGCCGTCTAAAAACCCGGTCAGACGTGTTTTCTGTCTGTGCTGTTTGATTCCTCACTCGTGCGTCTCCCGCAGTGGGTCGAGGCTACAGAGACATGATGAGCGCCGACGACCTGGACATCGATAACATGAGGCACAAGGTTCGGGATTACTCTCTGGCCGGCGCTTACAGACGGATCCTCATTCGCCCCAGAGACGTCAGCTGGTGAGTGAGCTGCGTTAACTCGCTTTGGGCTCGAGATTCAGTTCTGATGGTTTCATCTGATGTTTCTCCTCCAAAGGGAGCTGATCCAGTACGACGATCCACGAGTGCCTCTCGTTCACACAGACGTGGAGAAATTAGAAAACGCTCCGGCTCCGGTTTACCTCAAAGGTCCAGGACACACACATTTACTCTTTAGCTCTCTGAATAGGGACGTTCCTTAGATGTCTATTGGTTTACTGACTGCCTGGCCAACGGCACACACTCGTTCTCGTTGGATCGCCTGTAGCTTTGGGAGAGTGAAAGACCATCAGTGGGGTTAAAGGTCACAACTTTGTCATAAACTCCCTGAATTATTCTTGCACAGTTTGTGCCCGATGACTCTTAAAGTTGTCATTCTAGAACAGGGGTCACCAAACTTGTTCCTGGAGGGCCGGTGTCCTGCGGAGTTTACCTCCAACTTTCCTCAACACACCTGCCTGGACGTTTCGAGTATACCTAGTAAGACCTTGATTAGCTGGTTCAGGTGTGTTTGATTAGGGTTGGAGCTAAACTCTGCAGGGACACCGGCCCTCCAGGGACCGGCTCTGACCCCTGTTCTACAATATGAGATCCATCAATTAGGAACATGGCAGAAACATTAGTCGTTGCAGTAATGATCTGTTCCTAGTAGGGTTGTCAAAAGGTACCGGGTTCGGTACTTTCGGTACTGAAATTTTAATGTCTGCGTGTGTCAGCGGATCCCTAATACATCTGCATATAGACTGATTCGCTGACAGACGCGGCTTTAAAACACTCTCGTTATGCTTATGTGTGAGCGTTCGGTGAGGAGCGTGAAGCGCTTATCATTGTAGCCAATCACAGTAATGTCTGCTGAGCGCGTGAACACTACGGCCAATCAGCGATGTTTAAAAATCTGCTCAACAGCGCTCAAATGCGAGCGGGAAATGGACGTTTTTAAAATTTCAGTACCGAAAGTACTGAACCCGGTACCTTTTGACAACTCTAGTTCCTAGACTCTAAAGTATTTGCCAATTTAAACCAAGTAGCCATGTGATGTATACAGATACTAACAAATGCTATACGTACACTACGTGTGTCTGTGTGCAGAAGGGAAGTATCGGGCCCTGAAGATGGAGTTTTCTCTGCCGTCCTCCACGTACGCCACGATGGCCGTCAGAGAAGTGCTGAAGATGGACACCAGCATCAAGAATCAGACTCAGCTCAACACCAGCTGGCTGAACTGACCACCACAAACACACCCTGGAGTTTCCAGCAGCTTTATTCTGCTCACGTTAAATCGGCGATAAAGATTCGACTGTCATGTTTGTCATTTTGACACAAAGAAAAAGCTACAGTACAGTTTTCAGTTCACTTGGTTTTAGTGTTGATTTTTTTAATGAGTGTTTTTTAAAGCTCTGCCGGAGTATAAAGACCGTTCTAAAGCACATGTTTCCAGAGCTTTAGCATAAACCGAACATTGAGCAGTAAATGAACACATTCTGGATCTTGTAAGATTAATTTTGCTCTTTGATGATTTATTATTGTAATATGTTTGATTCCTGCTGAATGTTCAATTTGCTAGTGTAAATATTTTAATCTGAATAAATGAATCTGCCTGATTTCTTTATGTATCAGTGATTTAGTACAGCTGTGGGACGTCTCCTCTAACAGATTCACACTCTTACAGGAGAAGTTCACTTCCAGAACAACAATTTACAGATAATGTAGTCACCTCCTTGTCATCCAAGATGTTCATGTCTGTCTTTCTTCAGTCGTAAAGAAATTATGTTTTTTGAGGAAAACATTTCAGTATGTTTCTCCATATAATGGACTGATATGATGCCCAGAGTTTGAACTTCCAAAATGCAGTTTAATGTAGCTTGGACTCCAGTCTTCCTCCAGACTCTGGGACCATGATTTCAACATGAAATGCTATTTTTACTTTTATCTGAAATGAGGACTTTGGACCACTGAGCAACAGTCCAGTTCATTCTCTCCTTAGCTCAGGTAAGATGCTTCTGACATTGTTTCTGTTTCAGAAGTGGCTTGGTAGCCCTTTTCCTTGAAGACGTCTGAGTGTGGTGACTCTTGATGCACTGACTCCGGCTTCATTTCTCTCCTTGTGAAGCTCTCCCAAGTGTTTGAATCGGCTTTACTTGACTGTATTCTCATCCCTGTTGCTTGTCCAATTTCTTCCTTCCAGTCAACATTGCATTTCATATTCTTTGATACAGCACTGTGTAAACAGCCACCCTATTCAGTAATGACCTTCTGTGACTTAACCTCTTTGAGGAGGGTGTCAATGATTGTCAGTGTCAGCAGTCTTCCCCATTATTGTGGTTTCAAAGAACAAGAGATACCTGGAGTTTATACTGTAGGGATTAGTGATGCGCAGATGGCGGTTTATATCCGCGGGTCCGGCGGGTCAGGTAATAAAAAAATGCATTCTGATTATTTGCGGATGGGTCACGGGTGGATGAGATAAATCAATAATGACGCAAATATTAACTACATATTCTAAAATATGAACCTGTTTTAGATACTTTTTTCATCAGGCCAATGATTTCATTTTTGTGTGTGTGTTTGTTTGTGTTCGCCTGTTCGAGAAGTTGACAGAAAAGTTGACATTCCAGGTGAAGTTTGAAGGGAGTTACGCCTGTGTTAATGCATAATTCAGTAGTGTCCTGCATTAGCCAAAATCATGACAGGCCACCATTTCTAATTCAGTCGTATGTGATTAAATGCAAATATTCGCTCAAAACACCCAGTAAAGACTGTAAGGACCGGGGCTGACTTCCTTTGAAATATGTTTGATGATTGCGCCTGATGCGCCCGCTCCGTCTGCGCGAGCATCAGATTTGCTGCCTGTCAAGAGAGGCACGCCTAGTAGTAAAATTAATAATTATTATTGATTACTAATTTGAATCAGTACATTATAACGAAAACAATACCTTAAAATGAAAAGATCTAGGTTTTTATGAACAGAAATTTCTTAAACTGGGTGAACCCCTGTAAACTTTTGTCCAAGGATCCAGTAGGTGTTCAAACACCCAACCGATTTCATCAGAGATTGCGGAGAGTCACGTCCAGATGTCAGTTAACGTTATTCTTTTTAGCGTGGCTTTGGCTTAAAAGCACGAGTGATCAAGCTTATATAAGTGTGCAGCGATGTGCAGATCAGCTGAATCAATCTGCTGTTAAAAATGAACCATCCATTCATCATATCATCATGCAAAACTAAGAATTAGAATGATTGTAAATGACGATCGGGTGCAGTTATCTGAATCAGAGAAAACTGTAGGTGCGGGTGGGTGACGTTTGAGCTCATCCGCGCATCTCTAGTAGGGATGGACATTAATGAAACAAAAGTAAATATTCTAATATTTGAGATACTGGATTTTTGACTTTCATTAGCTGTACGCTCTAATCATCAAAATGAAAACTTTTGAAATGTTTCATTTTACATGTAAAAAACCTAGAATATATGAAAGTTCAGTTTTTGAAATAAGTTTTAAACTTTGTAATTTTTTTTTTAAATGCACCTGTGTGTGTGTGAGTATATAAACCAGAAAACAATTTTTCATATATGTATAAATAATCTCTGTTCATGTGTTCATCCCTGTTACTGTGCCCCATCAGTGATATTAATAGACTCATTTGTTTGTCATTCTTTGTGTGCATAATCATTAAAGTAATTGATCAAACACATGACTTTATTCTGTTCAATTCAATTCAAATTTATTTGTATAGCGCTTTTCACGATGCATATCGTTGCAAAGCAACTTTACAGCAAATTAAAGTTTTTACAATATATTTAGTAGTAGCTTACTAGTGGTGACTGTCAAGCCATTTAAACCACTCAAGTGCAAGAAAATGTAGAAACGTTACTCTGGGGTTTTCTGTGCGTGCACACAGACAGCAGCATATCTGACAGCGTAAATACAGAATTAAGCTCTTTTTCATGGCTACTTACACTTGAATGGACAAATACGCAGACAATTGTCTCATACTGGTCTGAGTGAGTATTCTTGCTAGCTCAGTCTGTTAATCAGCTGTGTATCAATACATTGGATCTGTGTATCTTTTCAATATCATTTACATTAATCAAACAACACAAGAAAAAGAAAATATCTCATTGCACTGGACCGAATAACTTTTGTAGCTTTAACAAGGATTAATTCATGTTTATAGTGTGGACTATGCAGTGTTATTTTACATTTATTCAGTTTCGTAGCTGAATGAAATTGTATATTGTAAGACCTACATGGAAAACCGTCTGTTTATTTCACTTGTCTTTGCTGTGTTTGCTATTGCTTGTAATTTATTTCATTACTGTTCACAATGCCTTATCTATATCAGCTTAACTATATTAGTTATATTAGTTCATAATGAGCAATATGTTTATGCATCTTGAAGCAGTGTTTTGTGCTCAGATAAGAGGTGTAGGACAAAGTAATTCTCTCACACAGCCATTCAAATTAGATTAATAGACTTTAATCAGGGAAGTGCCTTTTTTTTCATTTTCGACAAGAGTGAAAAGTCTGTGAAGGAAAGGAGTACAGATGTTTCAATAGATAGATAGTACCATTTAACCACATGCCAACTATTCAGTTGATGAAATGTAAAACATTTTTTAAGGTTGTGGGTAAAAATTGTAGGAATGATGACTACAGGTTCAAATCTAGAGCTAGTATGAAATTAATGTCAGTTGCAGCTCCCATGCCACAAGTTTATTCTATGCTGTGATATATTTCTGAATGAAATGAGTTTTTGAACATGGAGGGGAAAAAAAGCTTGGCTTTTATTCATTGGGTGTTGCTTGGATTGTGGACAGTGGGCATTACATGTTGGAAATGAAACGACCCCAAATTCTCTGTTATTCCTCCTTCAAAATGTGTGATTTCAAGTCTTTTAACAGACCGTGTTTGCTTCTCTTCGTCAGCAGAGACGTCCTGCTTGGTGGAAGAGACAGAAGAGAGAGGATGGATGACGAGGAGAGAAGAGAGTAGGACATTAAGGACAGGAGAAAGAAGGCTCGGTGGACAGGAGAGGAGCAGCTCTCCCATCTCTCTTCCATCTATTTTGAACCTTTCTGTCAGTCTCTCATGTCCTCTCAATCTCTGAAGACAGATGGAAAGCTTCATCACAACTCAAAGGATGGTCAACTTTTAATAACTCTGTATTTGTTTATTTAAATTGGAGTGTCTAGTATTTACTCTAACTACAAATAGCCTGCCTTATTAGCAGAGGCTATTTACACTAATGTGTGACTGGGGTAGTCAACACTACAAAAGACAATTTTGAAAAAACAACAGCTTCAGTGGCATCGACGGTAAACGTGTGCTGTAGTCTTTTTGCATAACCCCTCAACAGGCCGGTTGGTATCTGTCAGTTTCCAGCATGTTTGGCACTAATCTAGCTCAGACACTTTTCACACACATTAGCATTGCTCTCCTCATTGCTTATGAACAGCACTGTAACGTCAGTGGAAACATTCAGGTTCCTGGGCACTACAATCTCTCAGAACCTGAAGTGGGACAATCACATTGACCTGATTGTCAAAAAGGCCCGGCAGAGGTTGTACTTCCTTCGCCAGCTGAGGAAGTTCAATCTGCTGAAGGAGCTGATGAAACAGTTCTACTCGGCCATAATTGAATCCATCCTCTGCACCTCAATAACTGTCTGGTTCAGCTCAGCTACCAAAACTGGCCTTAGAAGATTACAGAGGATAGTCCGGTCTGCTGAGCGAATCATTGGTACAACCCTCCCTACCCTCCAAGATCTGTACTCAAGACACCACGCTTGCACGCTCTAAAGAAAATAATAATCGCTCGCACAGATGTCAATTCAGTGTCTATCTTTGGTTGTAAAGGTAGGTCTGGACAATAATTCAGTATCTATATATATCACAATATAACTGTAAATTATATTGTAAATAAACATTTCTGATATTTCAAAATACATCACCTAGTTATATTTAACAGAATTACGTAATTTAATTACAAAATAAATGCAATTGTAATTAGTTACAGTTACTGAGAAAAAAAAGTGTAATTAAATTAGTTACTTATGAAAATGTTAATGATTACAAAGGTGGTTCTGAATTTTTTCACACACACCCACATACAGGTTTAATTAACGTCTTTCATAAAAGGAGATTTCAATAGTCAAACATATCTTAATGATGTCAGACACTGACTCCTTCATTCTACAATTTATTAAGAACAACTAGGATTCTCAATTTATCCAGAGTCATGAAGCTCTTGTTTAAATGTTGTTTATTACTGCATATAATTTATTAAAATGGAAGTTTAATTTCATAAAGTTCAACATGTACCTACATTTTTTTTTTTGCAGTTTGTCTTTTTCAGTTGAATAAAAAACAATTTTCCCTGTATATTTCGTCATTGAGGATTTCTTAAGAAAAGTTTAAAAATCTCGTCTTCTCTCGTTCTCGTGAACCCAATCTCGTGTCTCATCTCGTGAGATAAGGGTCTCGTCATTTACATTTACATTTAAGTAAATGCAACATGTTCATCATGTGTTATAAATCATAATACTCAAGCTATATATTAAGTAAATATTATAATACATTAAAACTCTTCTTATTAATATATTCATAAGATGATAACATATTATAAGTTTTCTTTAATAATGCATTATACATTCATTTAAATGTGGGCTTCACAGAAAGTGTTACCAATGTTTTTATTTGACAGAAACTGCCTGTGATTGCTGACTGGTATCTGAAGTTAATGTTTATCAATATAAAATGTATCTGACGCAAAACCCACGAGATCGCTGACAAGTATAATCTAACCGTACAAAAATACGAAATGTATTTATTTGACACCAAAGCCCTGACACCCCTTATGAAAATTAACCATGGTTTTACTATAGTAAAAATGTAGATAACCATGACTGTAGTAACCGTGTTTTTTTGGTTTTGATACTATGGTTCTACTATAGCAATATTGCAGTAATAGTACTAGGGTAAAACTAGTAACCATGACTAAAACTGACCACAGTTTTACTAAAGTAGGCTGTTTTACATAACAGGTTGTATTGTTACATAACAAAAATGTGCAATGAACTTTTACCAAATAATAAACAGATTAATAAGTTACTATTCTATGATACAGACTTTATTAAAGCACTTATATCATATTTGAAAGAGAATATTAACCATAACGTATGTAAGAACATGTTTTACCTGTGACATAAAATGATTACAAACAATTAACTACAATTTAATTTTTTTTCTTACATTTTTTTTTAAATATTGGAGATAAAGTAGGTAAAAATCACAAATTTATGTATAAAAAGAGCATTAAGTAACTTGTTCCACTGTAAAACTGTTTTATCTCTACAGAAATTAACAGTATGTTTATAAAATAAATAAACAAAAATGTACACTACATTTAGAGTCTCATACAGCCTGTTTTCAAACACATCTGACACGAGCAAAAGCAGATGTTTGTATTCTCTACTGTACACCCTACATAACAGACCCCACTGACAATCTTAATTTTAAAAACATTACTTAAAGAGACTCCTTTCATTTAAAAGGATTTAAACATAAAATGTATTTACAAGAAATAATCAGTAATTTTAAGAATGTATAAAATGGCATTAACTCACATGAGATGAAGATTTCAGTCAAATTCAAATCATTGGTCTACATTACTGCATGTGGGCAGAAGCAGGCCAGCCGAGCACTTCACACTTTTTCTCTGTAAAGGTGATCTGTGCTTTCAAAAATATGTGCATGATGCTGCATCCATTCCAGTAGTTGTCAGTAAGAAGTCCAATGAACAATGTCATACTGGCCAGTAGGTTACAGTCCAGATTAGGCTGCACAGCCGTGTATTATTCACTCCATATGGACTCAAGACCTAAAAAAGAGATATACTATATTAATACACAGCAGTTATTTACTTACATGGCTACTTCCCATGTAATAAATATCCATTCAGATGATGTCATCACAAAATAAACCCTAACAGGGTGATCAGGACCCTAAAGCGAAGTATAAAGAATGTAGATTATATGACTGGCTGAATGTATTATCCTTTGTGTAGACACTTGCAAGGGTTAACTTAAAAGAAAAATCATTTACTGGTCTCAAACATACCAGAACATCATTTAATTAAACAGAAATTGGGTTAAATTTGTGGGAAAGAGATGGAGAAAGAATTGGATTGAGACAACTGTGACCAAAAAACATACAGCCTCTGAGTTCAGTGTGTAAAGGATAATACACCCCAAAATTATAATTTTTTCAGTGTTACGGCCTGAATATGTCCGGGGGGGGGGACACAACAGAAATAATGGTTGGTGGAGATTGGCAGCGCGACGGCTGGGAAACGCCGTCTCCAAAACAAATAAAGCTACAATAAGAACCCAAACAACTACAGCCACTATCGCAAAAGAGAAGTTTTTTATTACAGATTTCAAAACAAAGACAAAACAAAAGGGCGTTGACTTCAGAAGGGGACAAGGCCAAAATAACAAACATAACAAAACTACCTGTTTTATAAAACAACTTAAGCTTCAAAAAAAAGAAAACAAAATACAGCTGATTAAACTAACTCCCTAACTAACCAAAAAAACAGGAGAAAATACAAGCTAGAAAACAAAAAGGCACCCACCTTCCTACTAACCCAAACATGAACTAAATTACAATATTTACAAGAAAGTCGCTTCTCTTTAGGCAAAAGTCTCAATCATAGATGTAATCAGAGAGACAATAAGCAGAGGCAGTACTTCAACAATCTCAACACAGTTGAGAGAAAAATACACCAAAACACCAAGCCAAGGTTTCACAAATTTGTCCAGAGAGGACAGGACCTCAGCCGCCGCACACTTCCAGCCACCACCAACTACTGGTCTGAAGGAAGCTGTAGTTTAAATACTCTCTCCTCTCCCATCATCCAATCACTGGAGAGCTTTAATTAAGCACAGGTGGAGACACTGGTTCTGCAGGGAGAGTGAGAAGAAAGAGAGAGAGAGAGAGAGAGAGAGAGAGAGAGAGAGAGAGAAAAAAACAAACAAACAAAAAAAACCCCAAACAAATCACAACACACAAAGGAACCTAACGGCTCCAGACGTAACACCCCCACCACTAAAGATTATAACCACCTACTGGTTATAAGCTAAAGTACAAAAATCACAACACACCCATTAACTGTCCAAAGAATGAACTCTAGACAGGGCATCAGCAATGACGTTATCAACTCCTCTCTTATGACGGATGTCTAGCTGGTATTCCTGTACAATTAACGACCACCGTCAAAAACACTAATGGATTGTGATCGGTGTACACCAAAATTGGGCTACCACTTCCACCCAAGTAAACTTCAAAATGTTGGAGGGCTAATAACAGAGCTAGTGCTTCTTTTTCAATTACACTGTAATTTCGCTGACATTTGCTGAATCTCTTGGAGAAAAAAGATACAGGGTGGTCACTTCCAACTCCATCCTCTTGTATCAAAACTGCCCCGGCTCCTGCAGCGCTGGCGTCAACCTGCAGTTTGAATGGCCAAGAGAAATCTGGGGCAGAAAGGACAGGTGCTGTGCAGAGGAGATCTTTTGCAGCATTAAATGCTTCTATGCACTCTGGAGTCCACACAAACTTCCTGGAGGTGCTCAAAAGATCAGTGAGAGGAGAAACAACAGCAGCGAAATTCCTACAAAAACTTCTGTAATAGCCACTTATCCCTAAGAAACGGCGCAACTCACGTTTGTTAGTGGGCATGGGGAACTCAACAATAGCAACCATCTTGGCTTCTACAGGCTTCACTTGCCCTTGACCAACACGTTTCCCAAGATAAGTTACTGTAGCTTTTGCGAATTCGCACTTGGCCAAGTTGAGTGTCAAAGAGGCCTTGCTCAATCTGTCAAATATTACCTTTAACTGGTTAAGATGTTCTTCCCAAGTGTTAGAAAAGACTACAACATCATCCAAATATACTTCAGCATTGGACACACCTGACAATACCCGGTTCATAAGTCTTTGAAACGTGGCAGGAGCATTGCGCATGCCAAAGGCCATAACGGAGTACTGTAGCAAGGAATCTGGAGTAACAAAGGCAGAGATTTCAGATACACGGGGAGTTAACGGTACCTGCCAGTAACCTTTGAGAAGATCTAATTTGGTAACGTATTTAGCAACACCAACCTTATCTACACAATCTTCCATTCTTGGAAGGGGAAAAGAGTCTGGTTTGGTTACCGCATTGACCTTACGATAGTCAGTACAGAATCTATAAGAGAAGTCAGACTTTGGCACAAGAATACATGGTGAGCTCCATGGGCTTTGACTAGGAAGTGCTAAACCATGCTCTAATAAATACGTTACCTCAGATCTCATGGCCTCTCGTTTCTGTGGGTTTACTCTGTATGGATGTTGTTTAATTGGCTGGCTATCTCCAACATCAATATCATGGCTTAATACTGTAGTCTGGGAAGGAACATCAGAGAACAGGTTAGGAAACTCAGAAATTAAGTTGCTAATAGCTTCACTCTGTTCTTTTGTTAAATGTGATAGATGTAACTGCAGATCCCTTAAAATAGCTGAGTTCTGTAAGCGTGCACTCAAAGTTTGGGCATCTTTAACCACCAGCCCATCATCCTCAGGACATTCAGCATGCAGAACTGCTACAGACACTGGATTAAGAACATTAGCCTCAGAATTTACATTTCGTGCAATGTATGACTTCAACATATTCACATGACACACTCTACTTTTACGACGACGGTCAGGAGTGCCAACAACATAATTAGTGTCGCAGAGTTTTTTTCTCGACAACGTAAGGGCCAACAAATTTAGCCTGCAAGGCTGTTCCAGCACAGGAAGTAGAACTAATACACGGTCACCAGGCTGAAACTCACGGGTTACACTCTTGCGATCAAAGTGAGCCTTCATCTTAGCTTGGGACTCTGCCAGATGAGTCTGAGCTAACCGACAAGCTTGGTGAAGAAGCTCTTTAACAGAAGTCACATATTCATGTACAGGTATCGAGGTAGAACTCTGTGAGAGTAACTGCTCACTCAGTAACCGAAGTGGACCTCTCACCGTATGGCCAAAAACTAACTCTGCCGGACTGAATCCAATTGACTCCTGAACACTCTCCCTGATTGCGAACATCATCAGTGGTAGGCCTTCCACCCAGTCTCTACCGGTTTCTGTACAGAGTTTGCGCAACATAGACTTAAGAGTCTGGTGAAATCTTTCCAAGCAACCCTGGGATTCTGGATGATATGGACTGGCTAACTGGTGTTGAATTCCCAATTCACTCAGCATTTGGGTGAACATCTTGGAGGTGAAATTAGAACCCTGATCTGATTGAATTACCTTAGGCAGGCCAAAAACAGAGCAGAATCGAATAATCTCTTGCACGACTTTTTTCGCTTTTATCGTGCAAAGAGGAATTGCTTCAGGGTAGCGTGTAGCAGTGCACATGATAGTTAAGATGTACTGACGACCAGATTTGGATTTAGGTAGTGGCCCTACGCAATCTACAATCAATCTTTCAAACGGTTCATGGATAACAGGAATCGGTTTTAACGGGGCTACAGGAATTGTCTGATTCGGCTTTCCCACTAACTGGCAAGTATGACAGGAACGGACAAATGTAGACACATCAGATTTCAACCCAGGCCAAAAAAAGTACCGCATGATACGATAAAATGTTTTAGTTACTCCTAAATGTCCTGACAACACATTCTCATGAGCTAACTGTAATACGTAAGGTCGATAATCAGCCGGCAGTACAATCTGGTGCACCTCTTGCCACTTTGCGCTATAGTGCAGAGGTTTCCATGTGCGCATTAAAATTCCATCGTCCCAAAAATACGCTATCCTAGTTTTGGGTACTTGAGTGATATCCACAACAGCATCTCTACAAGTAGCCAAAGAAGGATCGGAATTTTGTGCAGCAACCAACTCTGGCCTACCTACTTTAGAAGTGAAATTCATTAAAGGCGATTCAATCTCTTCTGGTACAACTTTAGATTTATCTTTCGTCACCTTCTCAGGTTGAGAAAACAGCACAGTATCAGAGAGATTGGCAACATCTCCAAATTTCTGTGATTGGGCACGAGTTACAGCACAAACAGGAAATACAGAGATGAATTGAGTATCAGGCTTAACTATTTCGATCGTAGAAGGTTCGCGAATAACAATGGGACGAGGGAAGACCTGGCCACCTGCTAGATCATTTCCTAAGATGAGATCGATGCCATCTACTGGCAACTGTGAACATACCCCTAATGTAACAAATCCAGTTACAAGGTCCGTGTTGGGTTCTGCCCCTTTAAGAATGCGATGCTTTAGAGCGTATAGGATTCTGAATCATTCACCAGGAAGAGAGACGATGCACAGCACGAGATTCATGTAGCTAATAAGACTTTAAACTACCTAATAACAACAAATTTCTTTACATTTTTGATTCTTTCCTGATCCCAGCGTGGTGAGCATATTTTATTGTTGTTTATAAGTCATTTGTGGTTTGCGTTAAGGTTAATTGAGATCGCTGTGGATAATTAGCGTCTAAACGCCAAATGTGACGCAGTTGTTATTTAACTACGATTGTAGGCTTATTTAGTTGTATTGAAAAAGCGAAAGTGTTTTAAAGATGTCTAATAGTGTATTTTGAGATATTTAAAGCTTAAGCTTAACGATTTCCTGAACTGATACAGTAACCTAAGTGAAGTAACTTGTGTTCATTCTGTAATCTGATTTATGTTGTTTGTTTTGTTACAGTTTGACCACATACACACATATGTACAGAAACAAAACAAGCCTACAACGATGTATAACAAAGAGACTTCAATACAAAGTCTGTAAATTGTGAGTTCTGCACAAAGGAATTAAAAGGAAAGAAACGACCACTATTCTAATGTTATGTTTGTCGGTAACAGTCCGACTTCAAATATACCCGATGCAGGGGAACATTAACACAGCCCATGCCAAACCCACGAACTAACACATCAGTGTCCGTATGGGATTCAGCAGAGAAAGGAAGAATGTCTCTCAAGACAAACGAATGCGAGGCGCCCGTATCTCTAAGAATCCTTATCTGTCTTTCCTCTAACTCAGACGAAAGAGAGACAGTGCCGGTGAAAACGAATGGCTGATACGTGTTAGAAGTGATGTCATTTAACGATGGGAGAGTTTGCATAAGCGCTACACTTTTAGACTTGGCAGCAGCATTTTTCTGCTTCCACGCTTTACATTCCGAAATTAAGTGATTAGGATCAAGACAGAAAAAAAAACATGCTCGATCGTCTTTTGTGCGCTTAGGACTGGATCTACGACGTGAACAATGTTCTTGTTGTCCCGTTTTCGCAGAAGAAATAAGCGATCGAAAAACTTCAGAACTTCCGCCGATAAAAGTCTGTTTTTTGGACAAACGAGGGGCAGAGAAAACGCTTCTGTGTGTCAACACAAATTCATCAGCTGCAACAGCAGCATCAGTTAGCACTTGAACTTTTTGTTCGTTTAGATAGACGACAACGTTTTCTGGCACACAGGCTTTAAAGTCTTCCAGCAGAATCAACTCCTGAAGCTGCTCAAGGGTGGAGATTCCACTGGAGAGACACCACTTATCAAACAGTGCTTTCTTCTCCCTGGCAAATTCAACATATGTCTGGCTGGCTGTTTTCACGTGAGAACGAAACTTTTGACGATAAGCCTCCGGTACTAACTCGTATGCTCGTAAAACTGCAGCCTTGACTATATCGTAATCTAAAGCTTGCTCGATTGGTAATGCAGCAGAGACCTCTTGCGCTTTCCCCACAAAGTTACTTTGTAAGAGAAGCGCCCACATATCTCTGGGCCATTTTAACTTAGCGGCTACACGCTCAAATGCCGTAAAATATGAGTCAACGTCAGTTTCACGAAATGGCGGTACTAAACGAATGAATTTACTCATGTCAAAATCAGGAGAGCAGTCAAACGAGGAATCGGAGGAGTTAACTTTCGGGTTGGGAGCAGAAACAGTGTCTGGCGCTTTCACAGGTGAAGCAGATATTGGGCTGGAGCGAAGCAATGGAGTGGATCCGCGCAGCTTTAAAGCTTCCAGCTCAAGCTTGCGCACTTCAATATCTCCTGCTTTCTCCGCCTCCACCATACGCAACTTCGCTGAGCCTCACATTCTTCCCGCTTCAATTGTAATTCTAGCTCCTTTAACTTGAGAGCTATCATGGGCTCAGAACAAGGATTCGTGGCCTCGATGTTAAAATCAAAGCCCGAAACTGCAGCCTTCGCCACAGCCTCCGACTCCGTTCCAACAACAGCCTCCTCATCAGACGGCAGCACGCCAGTTTTAACTAACTCCCCAAACAGCTCCTCCTTGATTACCTGTTTACTCGCGTCTCTCGAAATATTAACGTGAAAGAAATCTGCGATCTCAATTAAATCTTTTTTTCTGCATCGATTAAACACTTCCAATGAAGGACATAATGCGAAAGACGTTAGATCAAAATCCATATCGCACTACACATACTATTCCTCCCTCATCAAAAAGTGAAACAGCCAGGCAAACAATACATGTGAAATGCAAAAGAAAGGAAAGCACTTACCTTACACAGTTGTCAGGCGACGAAGTAGACATGTTTCAATTAAAAAGATGCACAAGCGCCGGATTCTTTTTACAAGTTAAAAAAAATAAATAAACGAACGAGCTTTCACTATCACTTATTAATACGGCTCTAACGCAATTCACAAGGGCTGAGGCACGGACAAGCCCCCAATTTCTGTTATGGCCTGAATAATCAACAATCTCAACACAGTTGAGAGAAAAATACACCAAAACACCAAGCCAAGGTTTCACAAATTTGTCCAGAGAGGACAGGACCTCAGCCGCCGCCGCACACTTCCAGCCACCACCAACTACTGGTCTGAAGGAAGCTGTAGTTTAAATACTCTCTCCTCTCCCATCATCCAATCACTGGAGAGCTTTAATTAAGCACAGGTGGAGACACTGGTTCTGCAGGGAGAGTGAGAAGAAAGAGAGAGAGAGAGAGAGAGAAAAAAAAAGAGAGAGAGAGAGAGAAACACCCAAACAAATCACAACACACAAAGGAACCCAACGGCTCCAGACGTAACATCAGTTCTTACTCACCTTGGTGGTGTTGTTCTGTTCTTCTCTCTTTTGAACCACATGCTCGTCCATATTATGGCAGTAAACAGCGATCAACTTCAAGCTTTAAAAGGATCATCAGATGCCCATTTTCCACAAGTTGATATGATTCTTCAGTGTATTAATGAAAAGTGTATAATATACTTTGATTAAAAAAATCTCAATGGTTGTGTAAAACAACACCCTTTTTACCTTGACAAAATCAGCTCTGCAAAAATCATCTCATTCTGGTCGAGGCTGCTTTAAATGCAAATGAGCTCCCCATACAGAAGTGCAATATATTCACATACATGTGAAACATTGTTGAATATATTGAAATATATTTTAAAAATATATTTTCCAAAGGCATAAAATTCATGTTGCATGTATAAATATATGTACACATATGTGACAATATATTTCATGTTTCATGTCATTTAAGCCTATAAAATGTTATACATGATATGAACTTTGTCACACATGCATGGGCACCAGAAGCAAAAAAAAAAAAAAAAGGTGTGGCCCCAATATATATATATATATATATATATATATATGTGGGTGGTTGTTTTTTTATATATATATATTGGTTGTTTTTTTTGGGTTGAGACTGCTGGGTAAGTACACTGAATTGATTTAACAATCAACAGCAGTGTTGGATTAGGAAGGCGGACCAGAGAGAGAGCAGGCACGCCGCGTTCACCGGACCTGACCAGTGCGAGAACCTGCCATTTTCTCAGCATCTGCAGATGGAAGCGAGTGAAGGACGATTTTCGGCAAGTAAAGATTAAAAATGTAAAGTCATCATTCGTTATGTATGTCCGGGAGTATTTTGAGATTTCATGGAACGAGGGAAAAGTCGGAAAAGAGCTTTTATTGGAAAATACTCTGACGCGGTTTTTGCCTCAGAAATAGTCCTAACGGCCTCTTCTACTGAACGGAGGAGATACCTTTAAAACAACGTCTGTGAGTTTATTATGTCATATTTACAGAAGATTTAGGTGTTAATAGAGGGTTATTAACATATGTACATGTTAATTCGTAAACTTTTTTTCGCGATTAAACAAAATAGTTTCCTAGAAAATGGTGTCCTGTACTGGCTCCGCCCCTCTGTTCTCTCTGTGGAGTGAGGAGCCTGTTTACTTTAGCCACGTTTAGCCGCTAAACTTGCTAACTAGCACATTATTAGGAAAGACCATTGCAAAGATTCATAAAAAAAACCCTTATACTCTCTTCTGCTGTAAGTGAAGCTGGATCATGAATGATTCACGTGAACATAGACGGATATATGTAGATCGGGAGGCGCATTCCCTTCACAAACAAACGTAATCCACTGCATCTTCAGCGGCTCAGATGTCGGGAGTAAATGACGACCACTATGTTCATTATTACATCCAGCAACACAACACCTCAATCGCTCAATCGGAGATATTCTTGTATAACTTACATCCCTGCTCCGGCATCGAATCAATGGAGGTCAGACTGTGACAGCTGATCTGAGGTAAAATGCTCATGTCAATCAACAATTGTGGGAGTGTCCTCTGTCCTGTGACGCCACAACGACAGGCATCTGAGAACGGCTAATTTGAAAAAGGGGATATTATTTTTAGATATATTTATTTGACACCAAAGCCCTGACACTTTTTTGAAGTTGTTTTATCTGAACAGAAAATGTTTTCATTTGACACAAACTGCTTGCGATTGCTGACTGGCATCTGAAGTTAATGTTTATTAATATAAAATGTATCTGACGCCAAATCCACGAGATCGTTAACAAGTATGATTGAACCGTACAGAAACATACAAAAATATTAAATGTACTTTTTCAACTTTTTTCCAAGTTATTTTATACTAATCAAAACTGTTTTTATTTTGACACAAACTGCTTTCGATTCATAACTGGTATCTGAAATTAATGTTTATTAATATAAAATGTATCTGACGCCAAATCCACGAGATCGGGAACAGGTATGATGGAACCGTACAGAAATATACAAAAATATTAAATTTATTTTTTCAACTTTTTTCAAGCTGTTTTATATGAACAGAAAATGTTTTTATTTGACAAACTGCTTATGATTTCTGACTGGTATCTGAAGTTAATGTTTATTAATATAAAATGTATCTGACGCCAAATCCACGAGATCGCAGACAAGTATATGGAACCGTACAAAAATATTTAAAAATATTAAATGTATTTTTCCAACTTTTTTCAAGTCATTTTATATTAACAGAAAATGTTTTTATTTCACAAAAACTGCTTGCGATTGCTGACTGGTATCTAAAGTTAATGTTTATTAATATAAAATGTATCTGACGCCAAATCCACGAGATCGCAAACAAGTATGATATAAACGAACAAAAATATGAAATGCATTTATTTGACACCAAAGCCCTGACACTATTTTCAAGCCTTTTTATATGAACAGAAAATGTTTTTATTTGACCAAAACCTGCTTCTGATTGCTGACTGGTATCTGAAGTTAATATTTATTAATATAAAATGTATCTGACGCCAAATCCACGAGATCGCAAACAAGTATGATCTAAACGAACAAAAATATGAAATGTATTTATTTGACAGCAAAGCCCTGACACTATTTTCAAGCTGTTTTATATGAACAGAAAATGTTTTTATTTGACACAAACTGCTTGCGATTGCTGACTGGTATCTGAAGTTAATATTTATTAAAATAAAATGTATCTGACACCAAATCCACGAGATCGCTAACAAGTATGATTGAACCCTACATAAATATGCAAAAATATTAAATGTATTTTTTCAACTTTTTTCAAGTTTTTTTTATATTAACAGAAAATGTTTTTATTTGACCAAAACTGCTTCCGATTTCTGACTGATATTTGAAGTTAATATTTATTAATATAAAATGTATCTGACGCCAAATCCACGAGATCGCTAACACTTATGATGGAACTGTACAGAAATATGCAAAAATATTAAATGTATTTTTTCAACTTTTTTCAAGTTATTTTATATTAACAGAAAATGTTTTTATTTGAGAAAAACTGCTTGTAATTGCTGACTGGTATCTGAAGTTAATATTGATTAACATAAAATGTATCTGACGCCAAATCCACGAGATCGCAAACAAGTATGATCTAAACCAGGGGTGTCAAACTCAATCAGAGAAGGGGCCAAAATTTAAAACACAGTGTAAGTCACGGGCCAAACAGGTTAACATTTTATTGAACAGACTAAAATTACTTTTTGTTTAATCAGAAATCTGAATTTGAACAACCAGAATACTGTAAATATTCTCAATAACACAAATTAAATAATAAAATAATACATTTTATAAAATAAACTAAACAAAAAATAATAAAATTATTTGGTTCAAATAATTTTTAAAAAGAGGACATTTCAGATATAAACAAGCTTGTGAAAATTGTGCAAATCTTGCAAATAAAACTGTATTTTGATTTCAGGAAAAGGTGCAAAAAAATAAAAATAAATAAACAAATAACAAAAATATTTTCTTTTCTTTTTTATGTCATTTTGTCCTTGTGGGATGTTTGGCATCTTTTCTTGGCTACAAGTTCATTAATGTTTGGGGTTAGGTTCTGAGCTGTGGAAACTCTTAGAGTGGAGTGGAGGTGTTCATCAGTGAGACTTCTGTGTGCGTTTTTGTTCATCTTCATCAAAGAAAAAAGTTGCTCACACAAATACGTACTACCAAACATGCAGAGCATTCGAGCAGCTTGCAAGCGAAGTTGAGGCATCATTTCGGGAATGAAGCTGGGGAACTGTGCGGGCCCCACAGTGTCATACTTTGCCTTGAGTATGCTGTTACACTGGAGTTCTATCAGCTCCATCTGAATGTTTGCTGGTGCTTTTTCAGCGTCAACTGCAAATGGATTACTGAACAGTTCTAAATTAAATTTCTGCGCTTCAAAGTCCGCAAAGCGTCGCGTGAACTCAGCGCGCAGCGTGCTCAGTTTATCAGCAAAATGCGCATTTGGAAATGTGGCGTTGGAGGCCTGGCTTGTAATTGTTTGGCAACACGGAAAGTGACATAAATTTCCTTGCTGCATCTGAATCTCCCACACTCTAAACCCGGATAAGTTGAATTTACTTAAAAAATTGGAGGAAACTGGTTGCCCTAAAAAATTTAAGTAATGTAAAGTTTATTTAACTTAAAATGTTTTGTAATATGAATTACAAAGGTCATTTCATTTAACTTAAAATGTTTTGTAACATCATTTCATTTGCAATTATTATAACTATTATATTTAAGTCAAATATACTAATTTCCAAGTTAAATCTATATCAATTGTTTTATTTTTCAAATTTGTTAACCTAGAAAATTAAGAAAAAAGCAAACAAATAAAGGAACATTAATGCAATTTTCCCTTTTATTTTAAATCAATTCGATTACAAATATTAAATTGAAAACACAACACAACCATTTTTTCATATCCTGAAAACATTTCCCCATAAAACATGGGAGAAAAAAAAAGTTCAAAAAGATACTAGTTCAACAAATTAACTTATCGTTAAGCACACAAACAAGTCTTTCTCAGAATCGCAACAAACAGCATCAAAACGATATGTTTTTTCCCCACTCTGAGTTCACACTATTGGCAATACTGAATTTTAGGTGTCAGCTCACCTTTTCCCAAAAAAAATATAAAATGCTTTTCATACACTTAGGATAGTCCAGGTGCAGGCAGGGAAATCAGTCTGAAAACAATGGACATAGAAGGCCTGAGATTGGTCAGTTCATCCATTACCAAGCTTTCTTCCAAGATGAGTCCCACTCTAGATGAGGTGAGCTGTGGACTTTCTTGATCAACGCTGAGGATTCTTACTGAAGTCTGTCTTGTCAGCTGCTTCCTAACAGAGGAAGAAACAGAACGACAAATACATTATCAAGTCAGTTAGACAATGCTGTTGTTAAATACTCAAAGTCATATGCTGCGTTCACACCATGTCGTAATTACTTTAATTCTGAGAGGACAACATTGTGATGTTCAGCTTGTGAGCTGTTCATGTCAATGGACTGGGAATTGTGCTTTTCTATGGCAACACTATCAATGCCTAAATTAATCTGGAGCAGTCAGATACAGTGGTTAGGTGGTACAGCTCTCAGAAAATAAAGTCTAAAATGGTAATTAGACTTTAGGGTTTACGTTTAATTGTACATCTACAGAATATTTAAAGTAAAATCCACATACAAACACTACTGGCATATGGTCAGGAAGATCAGTGTTATTCAGGAAAGCTTGTAAATAACAGGAATGAGTGCAGGACAGACTCACACCATCATCATTATGAATAATCTTCTGACACACACTGTGCTAGTCAAAGTGATCATCCTCAGAACAGGTCTCAGTTAACCCACGACATACAGCTGATCTTGAACTTTGGTGTGAAGGTGGCATAAATGTGAACAAGGAAATTGTTTTGTTCTTGAATAATTTCCATGTTTGAACAAAGAGACAGGGTTTCACAGACAGGGCTTAGCTTAAGCCAGGACTAGGCCTTAGTTAAATTAAGATACTTAAATAGCTTTTATAAAAACGCCAAAAAACTTTACTGGTGTGCATCTTGAGAAAAGAAAAATGGCACTGACATATTTTAAAATATGTCATTACAAAGTATTTTCAGTAAAGACTCCTTGTCATGTTATTAAACATGTTATTTTATTCTGAGACTGGCCGTAAGCCTTGTCTGTGAAACCGGGGGGAAAATGTGTAAATAGCAGTGCTCTCTTATCAGTTATTAGGATCATACTTACGCTTTCAAAGCATCTCTTCCATTTCTTCTTTCTTCCAAAACAAGATAGTCGTTAAGAGGACATTGAACCTAGATAGAACAGAAGTATATTCATCCGCCTTTGTATTTATACCGCTAATTAACGAAAACTTATGCTTTCAAACAATAGCCATGTCTAAATTAAACGTGGTACATTAACGTACTGCACTCACCATATTAGCTCCACCATTGTCGCTCCTCGGCTGGAATCGCGGCTACTGTATGAGTAAAACTAAATTTACACTCCTCACAAACAACAGCTCCTCGAGTGAAAAAGAAATCATTGAAAGAAAAAGGCAAAAAATGTTAGGCAAACTCGCCAGTCAGGGGTTCAAGCGCAGGCGAGTAAGAACACTAGCTATCAATGGATGAGAAATGTCCCGTCATTTAGACGAACAACAACTTTTGCCGATCACAAAGAGTATCTCGAGGGAAGTGATAAAAGATAAATGGCGGAAAACAATGCCAATAGAACTATCTAAATCTAAATTTCCACATTCATCCACAGTTTAAATTCATACACAATCACAGTGACAAAATGGCGCTGTTACTCGCAGCACCGGTGGAGGAGGCGTGGTCAGGAGATAAATTTCATAATACCAGTTAATTTAACTTAAGTTTATTCACAGGTTCAAATATGTCTACAAATTAGTAGAATCTACTTATATTTTATAAGCAATGCAGTAAAACTTAAATATTGTGTTCAATTGTAATTAAATGGTTTAATTAGACACAAAATCCGGGCTTACAGTGCACAGGCGTAGCTTGGCTTGAAAAGCTTTCACTGCATCATACATGTCCGTGATCACACGGTTCCGTCCCTGCAGCTGGAGGTTTAGTGCAGTTAGATGCTTAGTTATGTCACACAGAAATGCTAACTCGTGTAACCACTTTTCATTCCGGATAACTGTGGAGTCTTTTCCTTTACTTTCCATGAACTGGCAGATTTCCTCACGCAACTCAAAAAATCTGTTGAGAACTTTTTCTCTACTTAGCCATCGCACCTCTGTGTGATAGGGTACGTCACCAAGTTCCGACTGTATTTCCTCCAGAAAAGACTGAAATTGGCGATTTAAGGCTCAGGCTCTTATAAAGTTAACTGTCTGTGTCACAGTGCTCATTACATGTTCCATCTTAAGGGCTTTACCGCACAGCGATTCTTGGTGGATAATGCAGTGATAAACTGTCAGCTCACATGTGCAATTCTCCCTCTGCATCTTCTCCCGCATCCTTCCAACTAGTCCACACACGACATCGCACACTTTAACCATGCAGCTCTTCAAAAACTCTCCTTCGGTAAATGGCCGGGCAGATTTTGCGATCTCTTCTGCCACTATATAACTAGCTTTCACGACAGCTTCACTTTGCGATTTTGCTTTTTTAAACATAGTCTGCTGTGACACTAGACTCTTTTTAACCTGTTCGACCTTCTGTTGCTTCTGCTGTATGTTGAGGTCTTTGTACTTGTCCTCGTGTTTCGTCTCATAATACCGTCTTATGTTATATTCTTTATTTATGGCCACATTACCACCGCAAACAAGGCATACAGGTTTACCTCCAATGTCAACAAACATATACTCTGCCTCCCAGCGTTCTTGAAAACCCCTGTTTTCAAAGTCTACTTTTCGTTTGGCCATTTCTTTCGGAGATATTTTAAGCACTGAACCATTTATCCGCTGAACACCGATGAGGCTATGACAACAGCGCAGCAGGGAGGAGGGGCTGATGCTGCGATCTGTTGCTTGGTGATTAGAGGTCATGACCGCACGGTAACTTTTGTTGTGCATTATGGGATTTGTATTAATAATATTAATCAGCGGGCCATTAATAATAGACATATGAAATTGTCTCGCGGGCCACATATAATTTTATCAGATCGCAAACAAGTATGATCTAAACGAACAAAAATATTAAATGTATTTATTTGACACCAAAGCCCTGACACTATTTTTAAGCTGTTTTATATGAACAGAAAATGTTTTTATTTGACACAAACCACTTGCGATTGCTGACTGGCATCTGAAGTTAATATTTATCAATATAAAATGTATCTGACGACAAATCAACGAGATCGCTAACAGATATGATGGAACTGTACAGAAATATGCAAAAATATTAAATGTATTTTTTCAACTTTTTTCAAGCTGTTTTATATGAACAGACAAATGTTTTTATTTGACACAAACTGCTTCCGATTGCTGACTGGCATCTGAAGTTAATATTCATTAATATAAAATGTATCTGACGACAAATCAACGAGATCGCTAACAGGTTTGATTGAACCCTACAGAAATATGCAACAATATTAAATGTATTTTTTCAATGTTAGAATTTAATATCTAACTTGATTAACTGCCGAGATTCGATTTTAGGTGAGCGATGGAGCACAGAGTCAGGATCCTGGACCATTGAGACAACCACACACAGAAAAGGTGTAATTCACTCAAAGGCACTTTATTAAGGAAGACTTCAACATTTATATGGTAAATATGAAGAAGTGAAATCAAACATCACACCCTTCAGGAAACAACAGTACATCATGTCCTATGATTCTCTAGGCTAGACTTATGTCATGTCTACTTTTCAGGTTAGTATGAGAAGGGCACAGGAGGTCAGGATTATTACAATCTCACAATGGCCACTTTAAGACAGAATGTCTTACTTAACACTCCTGTGCCTCGTATAAAACAATCATATTAGTATTAATATCAGTAATGGTATTAATGTCACATCAACATAAAACCAAACAATCACATTAGTATTACTGTTAAATCAAGATACACATGAATATGACTAATATCATTTGCAATTGAATACATGTAATTATCTGGAATCATCTTTCTGATTATAATGATATAAAATGCTGTAATCATTTCTATGATTATATCGAGTAATCAAGCAAAAATCAAATTCTGTTATAATTCATTTAAACTGCACTTTCCGCATTCCGATTATACTCTTCAGGCTCTAACTGATACACACGAGCATAGCTATTGTAATCATCTTCATCTTGTTCAAAGTTAGGCCTTGGATCTGGAGCTGGTGGACGAGCCCCTTCTTGTTGCACACTTAGCATAACTTGATAAGTCCCTCTCGTTGTAAGCGAAGCAATAGTACGCATAATGGAATTGTTGATAAACTGAATTATACATGGAGTGAACAACAATACAATTAACAGCAAAACAATAATCGGTATTACAGTGGTGAAAATCCAGGTTCCCCATCCACCCCAAAGGCTGTCCAGCCAGCTAAACCAGGAGTCATCTTTTCTTGGCTCCGGGATGGATTCCCTCATGTGAGTTAGGATGTCTGTGATGTTATCTGAACTGTCTGGAATATAGAAACAACAAGATACTCCCAACATTTTACAAACTCCCCCTTTCTCAGAGGTCAACAGATCAAGGACCAATCTATTTTGGATAACTGCTTCTCTCATTTTCTTTAGCTCGTCAGTGATTAGCCCTAATGCATGAGCGGTATCATTCTCCAATGACAAAACCTGCCATGCTAACCCATTGATTTTATTTAAAGCTACTGTTGTCCCTACTCCAGTAAAGAATCCCGCTAAGGACCATCCCATATTTTCCCCTGGAGTTGTCCATGGATCCACTGTCTTATACCCGTTATATCGATTAGGCATGCTATTTACATCTCGTTTTTCTCTGCTCTGCTGTGCAGCATTGCCCATGATAGTCTCACTACCTCTTTTTACCAATACTGTGGTTTCTGTGGAGAGTAGAGCAGGATAACAACATCCACGCCAATCTCCTTCATCTAAGTGATAATAAGCCATTCCTCCACAGGTCCAAATCATCCCTGGTGCACTATCAAGATGTGAGAACGGACACCCAAACCGCTCTACTATCCCATTTTGTTACCTAACAGTGCAATTACTCTTACCCTGAACTGTGTTATCCACTGTTATGGTGGTTCTGCAATCTGACATCCCCACATAATGTTTTCCCTTAGTTGCACAAATACATAAATCTGCGAGGTGTGACTGCACCTGAAATGCTGGTCCTTTAAAAGGTAGGCCTGGATATGAACAATTATAATCTTTGAGCGCAAACCTCAGTGCCCTATTCGCTCTTATGTTATCTGCCATCTGCATTATCACAGTCATCTGCTTTGGCATATCACACTTATTTTTCTCAGGGTGTAACATTTCTGAGGTTATTTGTTGTGTTTTCCACACTGACTGTAACTGCATCAAATCCAACAATCTCCTCCTACCTCATTCCTCAAAACACTTCTTTGCAGTAGTGCCAATGCACATGCATAATTTCCTTCACACTTAGCTTTCGCCACCCTAACCTCTTTCATACCAACATTCATATCTGATTTCATAATAAATTCTATATCAGTT
The DNA here is from genome assembly GCA_012976165.1 of Labeo catla. NCBI lineage: Eukaryota > Metazoa > Chordata > Actinopteri > Cypriniformes > Cyprinidae > Labeo > Labeo catla. The sequence goes on along the minus strand of VONZ01001340.1, from coordinate 33,567 downwards.
GGTGAAACATCACGCGGCGTATTAACTGGATTCAGAAAAAGTCCCTTCATTACCTCTCGTATTGTCAAGTTGGGTTCTGGATGGATTACATTAATCTGTACTTCTTGATAAGCATCCCTATTCCCTCTAGCCCATGCACAATAATATAACCCAGCATCAGTGAACTTAACGTTGTATATAGTAACGTTTAACAAGCACATATGTTGTATCTTCCTGTCGTCCCAAACAATCTTATCTACTATGCTCACTTGAAATTGTGGATCTGTACCCTCCAAGACCTCTTTCGTCAATTGAACAATAAGTTCATCAAATGCAAGAAGAGCTTCTACAATTGAACACTGCGTGAAACTCTCTAGTGGCGGATAATCCATCAATTTGGCCCTTAATGCGTACAGGGTTATGTAAGGAATTAGCACTGTTTGGCTCAATGGGCCACCTATCTTCTAGCCTCGGATAACCCCCACCTCACTATAAGAGGTAGTTCCCTCCTCAGCTTAATCAGTGTTTTTCCTCCTCCCTGTTAAGCATTAAGGTGAATCCCTTTTTCAGGATTCTATTTTAAATTGGAGCTTTCCTGCTCTCCTGTAGAATACTGCTTTACTCTTGAGGCGTGTATCCACTGTGGCTGGTAGTCCGTCAGAACTCCCGTCCTGGTTACTGCAATCACAGTGGCTGGTCCAAGATACTTCAGCTCTCCTATCCTCGTCGGCTTCAGACTTTTGATCAGCACACTCTGGCCTGGAACAAAAGGATGAGTAGGCTTTTCTGAGGGGAGAGGAAGACACAAAGAAACATCAGCACATATAGAGTTAAGTTTTTCTATTAAGGAAGTCATGTAGTCCTCCTGTATCACCTCCAGGTCTCCTAAAGAAGCAATGCCTGCACGGCCTTTGACCCATGGGGTCGGGAAAGGACTACCCATTAGTATTTCAAATGGTGATAGTTTAGTGGTGGAAGATGGAGTCATTCTTATTTCTGTTAACACTGCTGGTAGCAAATCTACCCATTTTTTTCCCCGTTTCTAGGACGGCTTTTGTCGGTCGTCCCTTAATGGTTTTGTTTAAACGTTCCACGTTCGAACATGATTGCGGATGGTACGGTATGGAGAAATGCCAATCGATGGGCAATTATTTGGCCAAAAACTGCGTAACCCTGGACGCAAATGGCGTCCCATTGTCACTCTCAATGGTAGTAGGTATACCAAATCTGGGAATTATCTCTTTAGTTAGAATTTTAACCACGGTCTTAGCGTCCTCTTTCGCACATGGGAACGCTTCTGGCCACTTTGAAAATCGGTCTACTATAACCAGAAGGTACTTTAAATTACCTATTGGTGGCATATGCCTAAAATCGACCTGCACATGCTGAAAAGGTGCTTCTGGGTGCAGTAATGCTTCATGTTTAATCGGTCTGTGTGGATTTACCTTAGCACACGTAAGACATGAGTCTAGAATGAGCTTGGCTGTTTTATGTACATCTGCGAAGCAGTACAAACGATTTATTACTTGTACTACTTTTGCACAACTCGTATGTGACAAACCATGGTAATGCCTAATGAGGATTACCAGTCCTAACTTTGGGAGTGCTATTCTTCCCTTTTCATCCCTCACAATACCATCTTTATCTGGGGCACACCCGTGTTTACTCCAGTGTTCTAAGTCAGTTTGTGTCGGTTGACTTTGCAGAATCTTAATGTCAATTTCAGGTACATTAGTTATGTGCACAGATATAGTTACCTGACTTTTGTTACCCATATCAAATGGAGGTTTAATCTGGGCTTTTGCCGCTTGTTTTGCAGCCTCATCTGCTTTTCTATTTCCTACAGCTTGTTCATCATCTCCTGCTGCGTGACCTTTCACTTTTACAATGGCTACTTTGGCAGGTAGCTGTACTGCTTCAGTTAACTGTCCTATTAGGTTTGAGTGCGCTATTGGTTTACCATCTGCTGTCTTAAAATCCCTAGCTTCCCATGTCCTGGCAAAGTGATGCACTACCCCCCATGCATACTTTGAATCAGTATAAATTGTTACCCATTTTCCCTCCATCAGCTTACATGCTCTTATTAACGCTACCAATTCTGCAGCTTGTGCTGAATTATACTCTAAGGCATAAGCCTCTATTGTTTCCCCAGTTTCTGACACCACAGCATACCCACAAAGGTAGACACCATCAAAAGGTTTTGAACATGATCGATCAACATATATGTGCTCCGCCCCATCCAGGGGCGAATCCAAGAGATCGGCCCTGGAAGAACATGAGGAAGTTAATTCAATGATACAATCATGACTTTCATTACCATCTATCATGTCAGCCATTCCAAGAACCCCTAATAAAGCAGGATTAATTGATGATGTTGGCTGAATGGTGAGGTTTTTTGTGGCCAGCAGGGTTGCCTCGTAGCCTGAGCGTCGTTGCGCTGTCATGTGTTGCGTCTGCATGTTGTGTAGGATTGCTCCTACCTGATGTGAAGTATATACAATCATTGGATGCGACAGAACAATCTTCTCAGCCATCTGCACCACTATAGCAGCCGCTGACACAGCACGAAGACATGCTGGCATGCCTGCAGCTACATTATCCAATTTTTTAGACAGGTAAGCTACAGGTCTGTAGGTGGAACCATGCTGTTGCAGCAGGACACCCATGGCTACCCCCTCCGTCTCTTCTCTTTGGAAACTGGGGAGTCCCAGGCTAGGGGCCGTGGTGATGGCCTTCTTCAATGCCGCGAAGTGCATTTCTGCCTCGTCAGTCCAGTTCAACGGCGTTTTAGGTGGAGCTTTGTGGTCGATTAGACTTCTCAGATACTTGTCATGTATCGCACAGTCAGGTATCCAGGATCTACAATAGTTCACGAGTCCCAAAAAGCTTTGAAGCTGCTGCACAGTTTGTGGGGACTTCATCTTCCTGATCATCTGGACCCTGTCAGTGGAAATCGCTCGCAACCCTGGCATTATTATGTGTCCCAGGTATGTTACCTTAGGCTGGACCCACTGGAGCTTTTCTTTCGAGGCTTTAAACCCAGCTTGTGCAAGGACGTTGCAGACGATGATGGAGGCTTTCTCACAGTCCTCACGCGTTTCTGAAGAAATGATCAGGTCATCTGCGTACTGGAGGACACAGACTGTGGAAGGCAGGTCAGTCATTTTGGCCAGTGTCCTTTGAACAGCCGCCGAGAAGCCTGCGGGGGAGTCCACGTAGCCCTGGGCAAGGCGTGTCCACGTATATTGTGCATTTTGGAAAGTAAATGCTAGAATCGGCTGTGTCTCTGGATGCACAGGGACAGAGAAGAAAGCTGCACACAAATCAATAACCGTAAAATACTTATGCGTACATGGTATAGAATTGATAACAATTTGAACATCAGGCACAATTGGTGCTAATGGCATTATCAATTTGTTTATGGCCCTCAAATCTTGAGTCAGACGCCATGTTTTTCCATCAGCTCTTACCACCGGATTAATGGGTGTGTCAATCAATGGTTTAATACCAAGTTCCTTGTCCTTGGACAAAGGATATTGTTTAATGTAGACTGGCTGTTTAGTTTTAAGCTTTGCATCTTTATATTGTGACCATAATGATGGATCAATCATGGTCTCTACCATTGGTGGTATGTCAGCCTTGGATTCAGCTGGTTGTGGTTCACTAGGTTCTTCCCATGTAGGCAAAGGATTCATTGAGGCCTGTAAGCTTGATAGGAAAGAAAACACAACATGATTATCAGTAAATTTAATATCCATATTCAATTTGTGCATTATATCTCTTCCCAGTAAATTTAGTGGAGCTCCTGGTATGATTGTGAATTTGTGAAAAAATGGCTTGCATCCAGGAGCTCTTACTTCCAAAAGGGGCGTTACAGGACATGCAATGTCAGTTCCTGAAATTCCCACAGAGTTAACTATTTGATTAGAAATGGGACCCTCATAATGTGCAGAGGTCACTGATGATCTGTCTGCCCCTGTATCAAAAAGGAAAGTTTGAGGTTGACCATGCACCATTATTGTAAAATATGGTAATTCTTCACCATGATTTGAAAATGTAAGGGTCATCATAGATAAATCGGAACTGACATCACTCTGTAGGCATCCCTATTGTTGTTTGTTATCCCATGTAGTTGGATATTGGGCTGATGTTAAGCCTCTCTGCTGTTGCTGTGGCCTGTCTCTACCCTGCTGTGGCTGCCTCATTTGGAACTTCCTCTTTATGCAACCTCTTTCTCTTTGACCTTCTGACCGACAGAAGCGCTGTATGTGCCCGGGTCTGCCACATAAATAGCACACTATTCTGGTGTTTTTTGGTTGCACCAATCGTGGTTTCACTTCTACTCCCTGGCCATACTGCATCCTTTTCACTTCCTGGCCTGTAAACATCGCAGCCTCAGTTTTAGCTACAAACCCTCCAGAGGAATCTAGTTCCCTAACTCGCTTCCCTAAAGCATCTATCTCCATGTCAAATAGATTTGTAGTTGTAATTCTGATTAGTTGAGCTTGCTTGCATTGCATGTTGTTCAAGAATGTATTAATAAACAAAGCCCGCATTTCAGTATTCAGTGGGAGTTTAGACTCCTCTACCCAGGCCTTTTTAAACCGTAGGTAGAAATCAGAAGCTGATTCTTTAGGTTTCTGCTTTGTATTTGCAGCAAATGATAGATCTTGTCTGTTCCCCATTTGTTTATCTAGAAAAATTCTCAGTTCTTTAAAGAACGTGTCATGATTTTCAGACTTCTCCCAAAAAAACTCATGAGGGCTAGCAGCTGTAGCTGTGCCCGATATTTTATCATTCTCATAGCATAATGTTGGACATTCAGTAATCAACATTGATTCAGTGACATCTGCTTCTAACGTTCTCACCAGAACCGCCCTATAATCTGCACCAGTAAAGTAAGCATACCTTGTATGCGTTTGCAGAATAGTCACAAATTTGCTGGGGTTCTGAAGAGAAGGGAAACTTTTGCATATTGCTTCCATATCTGCCATTTTTATAGGCTTAACGGTCATTGCGTTACCAGCTCTTAGCCATACCATTGCACCGTTGGATCTCTCATTGAACACTTCCATTTCATTGTTAACTTTAGCAGATTTTGCAGTTTCTGTGTTCATCTCTGTCATTTTAAATTTAGGCGCAGACGATGCGGTAATTTTAGGCGTGCAGTAGGGTGGGGGTTTATCCCCTATGGGGCAGTTTTGTCTTGCCACATAAGCAGTCACCCGTTTTTTCTCTGGGCCCTGGTCCCAAACTTGTTTCATCTCTTTCCATATACCATAACTCTTATTCATATAGTTGTAATCCCAATTAGGATCGCCCCAGCCTTCTTTGACTAGACTTTTAGCCAACCGCATGCCCTCATCTGTAAATGAACCCTCTCTTGGATACGGTATTTCAATTTGCGGTTTCATTTTTTCTGACCATCCTGCTATATTACTGACATATGGTTCTGTATAAATTCCCTGATTATTTCTGTACATAAAATCAACTGGCGTTTCCCCCGGTAGCGGTCTCGATACTGAACCCCCCATCTTCCACTTTTAGGAGTTAGTATTAGCGGTTAGTAAACACAAATTCTCTGCACTTCATTGCTCAACCTCAATTGTAGTACATGTATCGTATTGTGACTTTGGGTGATGGTCCTATATTTCGGGTCACACAAGACTTTACGTCCTGATCGCCGCTAAATCACCTTCTTTTGTTTGGGTGCTTCCCTAGTTCTTTTGGGCTTTCGCCAATCCGTTCAGCTCCCGCCCAACCGCATTCGGGTCGCCCCTAAAGCACCTTCTTTTTGTCACAATATATCAACATGCAGTAATGTGAGACCCCAATTGTTGGTCATTCACAGTTGATGACACTAACGTTGTTTTTGCATGTGTAAATGCATTAAAAGAATGGTGGTTCCATTAGACCAGTAGAGGGCGCTATGTGAGTGCAGTGTGTTGCAAGTCGTCTGCTGAGCTGCTGGTTATAACCCAGCAAGACGAGAGCTGATCACACGCACATTGTTTTCCTGTCTTTATTCCACCATTTTACAGGTTAGTCAACTGTTTAATGTATCAGTCTTGATGGATGTTTAAAGAACAGATGTTAGTGCATATCAAGTGCTTTAAATCGATTACTTTTGATAAAGTTTTGCGTGTTTAATTGTTGATTGAAATCGCGATGTTTACCCGCGATTGGAGATGTATGCTCTGTTATAGTGTATACTGAAGGTGAATATTTTTGGATAAGTTCTTGATTAACAGTTCCTACAATGTTTAGTTTACTTTAAAAATGCATGTGAGCAATCTAAGATGGGTAAAACATTCAGAGAATGTTATATTTGTGTATGTATTTGGCACGGTTGAATTAAGGAAAAACTCAAGAGTAGTGACACAGAATAGCATGTGAATATACAAATCAGCGATTGGCTGATGGACAGATCTTCATGGATAAGTTGCATATTCACAAGAAAGAGATTGAAACAGTGGACATCTGCATAAAAAACAATTTATTGTTACCTTCTACTCTATATCTGTTATTGATTGTTGTAATGTGAACATTTTGGGAAAAATATATAACCCAGCAAGACGAGAGCTGATCACACGCACATTGTTGTCCTGTCTTTATTCCACCATTTTACAGATGTTGCTGGGAACACTTAACTGTCAGCTGATACAGTCCTGTACCCGCTACAGTAACAATTGAAAAAAAAAATCACAAATATGTGATTATTAATAATTTCCTTATTTTGTTCTTCCCGCGAAATAATTTACGCAGCCGTGATCCAAAAATACAGTGATCAGTACCGTATATCCAAATCACTCACCACGCTAATAGTTACCACGTAACTACTGTTGCCAGCCGAAGTGTTACAACAATGGAACCGAATTCCACTAACGACTAGTGATTTCTTAATCACTCACCACGTTAATAATTAACTTAAAATTACTGTTGCCAGCCGAAGTGATACAACAATGGAACCGAATTCCACTAGCGACTAGTGATTTCCTAATCACTCACCACGTTAATAATTAACTTAAAATTACTGTTGCCAGCCGAAGTGATACAACAATGGAACCAAAGTTCCACTAACGACTAGTGATTACCCAAAACTAGGAACCTACAAAGGGCAAGCGCTGTATTTCCTTTAAGAAATATTAAAAACACTTACCCCCTTTATCGTAGGCTTCCTGATCTTTCCCACGTCTTTCCCACTCGATCTCGGGACAGTGTTCCCGGTTCGTAGGGAGATTAGGGAAATAATTTTCCCCGCCTTCGCGGACGAGCCCCCAACTGTTAGAATTTAATATCTAACTTAACTGCCGAGATTCGATTTCTAGTTGAGCGATGGAGCACAGAGTCAGGATCCTGGACCATTGAAATGATCACACACAGAAAAGGTGTAATTCACTCAAAGGCATTTAATAAAGGAAGACTTCAACATTTATATGGTAAATATGAAGAAGTGAAATCAAACATCACACCCTTCAGAAAAACAACAGTACATCATGTCCTATGGTTCTCTAGGCTAGACTTATGTCATGTCTACTTTTCAGGTTAGTATGAGAAGGGCACAGGAGGTCAGGATTATTACAATCTCACAGCAGCCTTCTGTACTTAACTCATATTAACATCATACATGTCCCGCTATTTATTCTGTCATGTTATGTTATGCCTGTTTCTTAAACATCAATAACTTGTAGTGCTACGCGGACATATTTACCTACATTCCACGATATAAAAATGATTTCAAAGAATCGTCCCAGGTTACGTATGTAACCATGGTTCCCCGAGGGAACGAGACACTGCGTCCGAAAAACGCATTGGGAACGCCTTTGGCGGAACCACGCTCTGAATGACGTGTAAACTAGCCAATCAAACGATGATACGTCACGGGCGGATGACGTCATCGACCAGGAAGCATAAAAGCACGTGCGAAGCCGGCCGGCGTCAGCTTCTGTGGATGAAGCGAGCGCTCGGCAGGGATGCCGGAAGGATGGACCGAGACGCAGCGTCTCGTTCCCTCGGGGAACCATGGTTACATACGTAACCTGGGACGTTCCCCTTCAGGAACTCGAGCTGCGTCCGAAAAACGCATTGGGAACGAGATGCCCACGCCCCCAGACTTCCAAATCCCTGCCTAGTGGAGGAGCTAGGGCAGGAGAACAGAAGAGCCGGGAGTGGCTCGAACATCCAGGTTGTAAAACCTTACAAAGGTGAGGGGCGTGGACCATCCCGCAGCATTGCAGATGTCCTGAATTGGGACACCTGCATTAAAAGCTTTAGAAGCACCCATAGCGCGAGTAGAATGAGCCTTAACCCCAAAGGGAGAGGGGAGGTCAGAGGACTCGTAAGCAGTAGATATGGCATCTACGATCCATCTACTGAGAGTTTGCTTAGTAGCAGGATACCCCTTTTTAGGGGGGCCATAACAAACGAACAACTGTTCTGATTTACGCCACAGGGCAGCTCTGTGGACGTAGGCATCAAGGGCACGCACTGGACACATACAATTTTGCTTCTGCTGGTCAGGCTCCCGAAAGGGAGGAGGACAGAAAGCCTGGAGCACAACCGGCTGTGATGCATTAGTGGGGACCTTCGGAACATACCCCGGCCTGGGGTAAAGGAAGGCTTTGATCATGCCAGGAGCAAACTCTAAATGTGAAGGGGCCACCGAAAGGGCCTGAAGGTCCCCAACCCGCTTGAGGGAGGTAAGTGCTAACAGTAGCACTGTCTTAATAGTGAGAAACCGAGCCGGAATGTCTTCTATTGGCTCAAAAGGAGGTTTACAAAGAGCCTCAAGCACCACAGCCAGGTCCCAGGTAGGGACATGTGGTCGTGTCGGAGGCCTCAGCCTCAGCACACCGCGGAGGAAACGTATGACCAGGGGGTTTTTACCCACTGACATGCCATCAAGAGGGGCGTGGTAGGCCGAGATTGCCGCCACGTAGACCTTCAGGGTGGAGTGGGCTAACCCTGTGGAGAAACGGGCCTGCAAAAACTCCAGTACTGTACCAATTGGGCAGTTAGCTGGGTCTTGCTGGCGCTCTCCACACCATGAAGTAAAAAGTTTCCACTTCAGGGCATACAGTTTCCTCGTAGAGGGAGCTCTGGATTGGAGGATGGTCTCAACAACCTCAGTTGAGAGACCAGAAGCTACTAGTTGTGCCCCCTCAGGGGCCACACCCACAGCTTCCATAGCTCCGGGCGGGGGTGCAAGATGGTACCCCCCCCCTGTGAGAGGAGATCCCTCCTGACGGGAATCTCCCATGGAGGGCCGTCGAGGAGAGATATCAGGTCCGAGAACCATACTCGGCCCGGCCAGTACGGGGCTACTAACAGTATGCTGACCCCGTCCCGGCGTACTCTCTCCAGAACTCCCGGGAGCAGAGTGATCGGGGGAAAGGCGTACAGACGCAGCCTCGGCCACGTCTGTACCATAGCATCCAGCCCCAGGGGAGCTGGATGAACTAGAGAGAACCAGAGGGGACATTGTGCATTCTCCCTCGTGGCAAAGAGATCTACTTGGGCTTGCCCAAAGATCCCCCATATCTGCTTCACAACTTCTGGGTGAAGCATCCATTCCCCGGGCCTCGGCCCCTGCCTCGACAGGATGTCTGCTCCCACATTCAGATGCCCAGGTATATGAACTGCTCGAAGTGAGAGGAGTTTGTCCTGGGACCACACAAGGATCTGGTGCGCCAGCTTGTATAAGGGGCGCGACCGCAGACCTCCCTGGTGGTTGATGTAATAGACCACCGCTGTACTGTCGGTGCGCACCAGCACATGGCGATCTCTGAGGTCTGGGAGAAAGTATTTCAAAGCTCGAAATACAGCCAGCATCTCGAGGCAATTGATGTGCCAACCGAGATGGTGACCCGACCACAAACCTTGGGCGGAGCGGCCACTCATGACCGCCCCCCACCCGGTGAGGGATGCATCTGTCGCTAGCGTGACGCGGCGACAAGGAGCTCCTAGTGCCGGGCCCTGATTTAGGAACCACGGCTTCCTCCACATATCTAAGGCACGTAGCCCGCGGCGCGTGACCTTGATCATGCGGAGCGGGTTTCCCCTCGGGGAGAACCCTTTGGTTTTGAGCCACCATTGTAGGGGTCTCATGTACAGCAGGCCAAAAGGTATCACGTTGGACGCAGCTGCCATTAGACCCAGCAGTTGTTGGAACTGCTTGACAGTGAGTGACCGGCCTTCTTTGACTCTCTTGACTGCGGCGAGGATTGACTCGATCCGAGCAGGGGACAGACGTGCCTGCATCGTGGTCGAATCCCACACCACGCCCAGATAAGTGGTCCTCTGTGATGGAGAAAGCACACTCTTCTTGGCGTTTAGTCTTAACCCCAACGTTTTCATGTGTGCGAGAACGACATCTCGATGTCGAACCGCTAAACTCTCTGACTCTGCTAGGATCAGCCAGTCGTCGATGTAATTCAATATTCGAATGCCCTGGATACGAAGAGGAACCAGGGCAGCATCTACACATTTCGTAAACGTACGGGGTGAGAGTGCTAGGCCGAAGGGAAGAACCCGATACTGGTAAGCTTTGCCCCTGAAAGCGAACCTCAGGAACTTCCTGTGTTGAGGAAGGATGGAGACATGAAAGTACGCGTCTTTCAGATCTATCGTCACAAACCAGTCCTCGGACCTGATTTGTGACACTACTTGCTTGACTGTAAGCATCTTGAATTTCAGTTTCATAACTGATCGGTTGAGGCGGCGAAGATCTATAATGGGCCGCAGCCCTCCATCCTTCTTCGGAACAATGAAGTAACGGCTGTAAAACCCGGACTCCCTGTCTTGAGGAGGGACCACCTCGATGGCCTCCTTCCTCAGAAGTGTCTCTACTTCTTGCTCCATGACCAGAGCCTGCTCGGGGCCCACCAGAGTGGGAAAGACCCCGTCGAAAGGCGGCGGCGGGGCGCCGAACTGAATAGCATAACCTTTTTGTATGGTGCGCAGGACCCATGCAGACACATTCGGTAGTAGCTTCCATGCTGCTAGATAGTCTACTAAGGGAACCAGCCTCTCGAGGCTGGCCTCTGGTGTTTGCTGAACTGCTAGCTCGGAGCCCTGTAACGGCGGACCGGCAGGAAACTGCCGAACTAACTGTTCTAGAGACCCCCATGGGGGTGGCGAGCGTCCCGGTTCCGCTACGAGCCCGGGCGGAGGAATCCGGGATGAATGCTCGCTGGAGGCGGTTGTGCCCTGTAACACTGGCAGGGACAGCAGACCAACCTCCCGAGGGCACCGAGGAGAGACGGACACCGTGTAATGCGGTGCTACCCGCTCTTCCCCGGTAGGGGCTGCCCTCGGCGGTCCTAGCCTGGCGTCAGGACCGCTTCGAGGCCGGGGGCCTCTTAGACTGAAGCACGACCCGCAGGTCGGGCCTCGCCCTAGAGGACCCCGGCCTAGAGTGCCGCGAATCTCGGTCCCGAGACGGGGGAGCACGAGTCGCGACACTCAGCTTTTGAACCTGTCGGTATGAGGAGCTGGTACTCGGTTGCGGCTGCTCACGCCCAGCAGCCGCAGAGGATAGAGAACGGCGAGGCAGGAACCGCTGGAACGCCGCCGCTTGTTTGCGAGCCTCCTGGTACCTGCTGACGACAGAATTGACTGCGTCGCCAAACAGGCCAGAAGGCTCAAGCGGGGCGTCCAAAAGGAAGACCCTGTCCTTCTCTTTCATATCGGACAGGGTCAACCACATAGACCGCCATAGCAGTGGGGCTGCCATAGACCGCCCCACTGCTCGGGCGGTCTCCTTGGTGGCGCGAAGAGCTAAATCAGCGGTCCTGCGAAGTTCCTCTAGATCTACTTTCTCGCCGTCTGCTAACCCCTTCAGCAGGTCAGCTTGGTATGCCTGGAGCAGCGACATAGTATGAAGGCATGCTCCAGCTTGACCTGCTGCCGAGTACCCCTTACCCACCAGCAAAGATGTAGTGCGAAGCGGCTTGGAGGGTAAGGTTGGAGCCTTCAAGGACGATGCCGCACCGGGGGACAGATAGCTGGCTAACGTCTGTTCCACCCGGGGCATCGCCTTATAGGCTCGCTCATTGAGCCCCGCCACATTTCCGTAGTAATCAGAGGCGGGGACAAACAAGCGAGCCGAATACGGTCTCTCCCATGACCTCGCGATCTCAGCATGGAGGTCGGGAAAGAACGGAAGGCTCCTTCTTGGAGATGATGGTTTGCTCCGCAGAAAGCGTTCATCGAGCTTGCTTCTCTGCGGAGCGATGTTTTCCTCTGCGGGCCAATTAATGTTAAGTTTGGCCACAGCACGAGTCACCACCTCCAAGAGCTCCTCATACTGTACCGACTGAGGGCTCGCTTCCTCAGCGGTACTTTCAAGGTCGCCCTCCTCGGAGGACGACAGATGGAGAGAGGAGCCCGTCCCTTGGGAGGAAGTAGCCGCAGTGCGGGCTTCCGAACCCTCAGAACGGGCAGCGGATCTGCCGGGTAAGGAAGAAGATAGGGGGTCACCCGTCTCCATTCCCTCCAGCAGATCCATCTGCGAACCCCAAGAGTGTAGCGTCCGCTCCGCCTCGGCGGAAGCGGGGCCAGCACCATGGGGAACGCTAGTGAAGGCTCCCTCCTCGAAGAGAGCCTTCCGGGAGCGGAGCACCCGCAAAGGAAGTGCTTCACAATGCGGGCAGTCAGCCCCCTCAAGGGCTGACATAGCGTGCTCCGCTCCCAAGCAGACCACGCACATGCTGTGTGTATCCCCGCTTGTGATGTAGCGTTTACAAGGGGGAACACACAGCCTGAAACGCGGCCCGCTCTCTCCACTCTTAACAACTTCGCTTTTTTGGCTAGACATTATCCTCAAAAAGAAAGCTGTGCTAACTTGCACAAAAAAGGAGGATAAACAGACACAACACAGAGCGCTCCGCTGAAAGACAGAAGCTGACGCCGGCCGGCTTCGCACGTGCTTTTATGCTTCCTGGTCGATGACGTCATCCGCCCGTGACGTATCATCGTTTGATTGGCTAGTTTACACGTCATTCAGAGCGTGGTTCCGCCAAAGGCGTTCCCAATGCGTTTTTCGGACGCAGCTCGAGTTCCTGAAGGGGAACTAACCAGTTACTTCATATCATGAACACGACATCGTCATTGCACACAGCATTATCTCGACAGTATTAAAACATAATAACAAAACACGGTAACAGATTGTCATCGCGACAAGTATATCGATTTAACAGTAACAGTAGTAACTTAGAAAAATTATTAAAATAAATGTTTACCTTCTGCCGTTTGCAATGTGTCCATTGGCCATTGGTCACGTTAAGTGTCTGTGTTCATATTCGCACGTTTTCGTTCTCAATCGAACTCAAAAAAGAATTCATCTGTCAGATATGTGATAATCCATGTAAAAGCCAGATTCCTGGATGACATTCAGTTTAACCAATCACGACCAAAGCAACACGGAGAGACATCAAATAACGTTGCAACTGTAGAAAAATAAACTCGTTTTAAACGAAAGTTTGCAAATATATATGTATGTTGACTTTTATTTTTTAGGCTGTTACATTTAATTAATTGGTCCAATGGCGTTTTCACATTTGCTTACAAGCAGGGTTTGGTACATCTGTGCTATTTACTGTTTGAACTTTAATAAATCCCTTGCCTTAATTTCCTTTATAACCACTCTTATGCCTAAATGCAGCTGTGCAACTGTGGCATTTTCTGTATCTGACCCTTTGTTGTATTGCAGTGTTACACCACCTGTTAGTTTTGGTTTACAGTAGTCAACATTTTAAGTGGGTCAAAAATGTTGATCAAAGTTGTCCTAAAACAAGAACAGTTTTTGTTTAGGTTGTTTTGGACAGCTTAGATGAAAGGTTTTGATTCACTTCAAATGTTCACTACAATATTCTTCTGTCCACAGTAACACAGCTTAATTGCAGCAAACACTGCCATAATTTCATACAAGTTACATTTGTCTACAGCTTGCATGTTGACTGCAGTGGTAATGCTGTTACAGCGTTTATGGAATGGGAAAATGTAAACTGTAAATGCTGAAATGCTGTCCAACTACTTCAACAATAATTGAGGACTTTGATAATGAATGTCATTCATTTCAACACTGTATTGCTTGCAGCAGCAAGATGACACAGTTAAGCTGTCACCTCACAGCAAGGTGTTTCCATAATGCAGACATGAACATTTGACAAACTGAGGATTCTAAATTTTCCATATTTTTTATTGTGTGTTTTCTACACATTGCATGCTTGTATGCATTTCCAGTCCTTTCAGACCCTAATTCTTCATGCTCTGTTCTGGTGAAAAAAACAGCATATGCTGGTAGGCATGTTTTGATGCTGGTTAGGTATGTTTTGGTGTTGGTTTAAGCTGGTCCTTTGCTGGTTTATGCTGGTCCTTGACCAGCTTAAACCAGCACCAAAACATACCTAACCAGCATTCCAGCTTCAAAACATACCTACCAGCATATGCTGTTTTTTTCACCAGGGTCATTAGGGATAGGGTTTCTCTCACACAAATAACAAATACATATTCTGATCAGATAACATATACCAATACTTTACGATGGCTGTATGCCCTGTGTTTGTGAAAGTCAAAGTGTGTTTTTTGGAGAGTATGAGCTTGTAAGGATTATGTGTACTTTTCTCTGTTCACAATTTCCTTTGCAACACAATTTGGATCAACTGGTGAGTGGACAGAGGCCTGAAAGTTTCAACCTGGAGAGTAGTGCAGCTTTACTCTTTAACAACAAACTCTGCATTATTTGGTGTGATAAAATAAGTCAGCTATGTTTGTGTTTAGATTTGCAGTGTTTGAATGTAAAAACAACTAAACATTAAAAAATATGATGTACTTTGTATTTTACAGAATTTAGGGTAATTTAAAATGACAGAAAAATGCTGTAAATATATACGGTTATAATTAAAAATAATTGTACTGTGTTCCTTATGACTAAATGTTAGTATTAGTAAATGCTACAACCTAAAACTAACGAAAGATCAATGTCTAATAATGACCATACCTGACGACTAAATGTCAGTATTTGACATCAATATGACGTTGGCTTCAGACGCTGGCTCGATGTTGGATTTTAGTTAGTTAATGCCACAACCTGAAACTAACGAAAGATCAACATCTAATGATGTCAGAATTTGACGTTGGGTGGACGTTACAATTATGACGTCTAGGAGACGTTGGGTTTTGGTTGGCATACCTGACGACTAAATGTCAGTATTTGACATCAATATGACGTTGGCTTGAGACGTTGGCTCGACGTTAGATGTTGGTTAGTTAATGCCACAACCTAAAACTAACAAAAGATCAACGTCTAATGATGTCAGAATTTGATGTTGGGTGGACGTTACAATTATGACGTCTAGGAGACGTTGGGTTTTGGTTGCCATACCTGACGACTAAATGTCAGTATTTGACATCAATATGACGTTGGCTTGAGACGTTGGCTCGACGTTGGATTTTGGTTAGTTAATGCCACAACCTAAAACTAACAAAAGATCAACATCTAATGATGTCAGAATTTGACGTTGGGTGGACGTTACAATTATGACGTCTAGGAGACGTTGGGTTTTGGTTGCCATACCTGACGACTAAATGTCAGTATTTGACATCAATATGACGTTGGCTTGAGACGTTGGCTCGACGTTGGATTTTGGTTAGTTAATGCCACAACCTGAAACTAACAAAAGATCAACGTCTAATGATGTCAGAATTTGACGTTGGATGGACGTTACAATTATGACATCTAGGAGACGTTGGGTTTTGGTTGCCATACCTGACGACTAAATGTCAGTATTTGACATCAATATGACGTTGGCTTGAGACGTTGGCTCGACGTTGGATTTTGGTTAGTTAATGCCACAACCTAAAACTAACAAAAGATCAACGTCTAATGATGTCAGAATTTGACGTTGGGTGGACGTTACAATTATGACGTCTAGGAGACGTTGGGTTTTGGTTGCCATACCTGACGACTAAATGTCAGTATTTGACATCAATATGACGTTGACTTGAGACGTTGGCTCGACGTTGGATTTTGGTTAGTTAATGCCACAACCTAAAACTAACAAAAGATCAACGTCTAATGATGTCAGAATTTGACGTTGGGTGGACGTTACAATTATGACGTCTAGGAGACGTTGGGTTTTGGTTGCCATACCTGACGACTAAATGTCAGTATTTGACATCAATATGACGTTGGCTTGAGACGTTGGCTTGACGTTGGATTTTGGTTAGTTAATGCCACAACCTGAAACTAACAAAAGATTAACGTCTAATGATGTCAGAATTTGACGTTGGGTGGACGTTACAATTATGTCATCTAGGAGACGTTGGGTTTTGGTTGCCATATCTGACGACTAAATGTCAGTATTTGACATCTGTATGATGTTGGCTTAAGACGTTGACTCAACGTTGGATTTTGGTCACTTTGCAACACAACCTAAAAACAACAAAATATCAACGTCAGCTGATATCAGTCTTAGACGTCAATCTAACATTGTCATTAGACGTTGGCTCGACATTGAATTTTGGTCACTCGACGTCGCAACCTAAATCTAACAAAATACCAACATCTTATGACGTTGTGTGCCTGCTGGGAACACATCATGAAGTGTCTTTCTGCATTGTAAATAACATTTCTTTCATGCATGTGAAACATTTTTAATGTGGGTCAGCTTTTTTCATGAAACTGCATGAACTTTCGTTTTCTCACTGAGAAAAGACGTTTTAGAGCGTTTCCAAGCATGCCTTGGTTTCATGAGCTAGGGTGCCTAAAATCACTATTGGCGTTCCTAGAAGGCTCTAACTAAGCGTTTTATGAACTGAGGCTCTAACTAAATATGAAATGTATAAAACTTCTAACACATCATGAAGAGTCTTTCTGCATTATAAATGACATTTCTTTCATGCATGTGAAACATTTTTAATGTGGGTCAGCATTATTCATGAAACTGCATGAACTTTCGTTTTCTGACTGAGAAAAGACGTTTTAGAGCGTTTCCAAGCATGCCTTGGTTTCATGAGCTAGGATGCCTAAAATCAGTATTGGCGATCCTAGACGGCTCTAACTAACGGTTTTTTGAACTGAGGGTCTAACTAAATATGATATGCATAAAACGTCTAACACATCAAGAAGTGTCTTTCTGGATCGTAAATAAAATTTCTTTCATGCATGTGAAATATTTTTAATGTGGGTCAGCTTTTTTCATGAAACTGCATGAACTAGCCTTTTCTGACTGAGAAAAGACGTTTTAGAGCGTTTCCAAGCATGCCGTGGTTTCATGAGCTGAGTTGCCTAAAATCAGTATTGGCGTTCCTAGAAGGCTCTAACTAAGAGTTTTATGAACTGAGGGTCTAACTATATATGATATGCATAAAACATCTAACACATCAAGAAGTGTCTTTCTGCATTGTAAATAACATTTCTTTCATGCATGTAAAACATTTTTAATGTGGGTCAGCTTTTTTCATGAAACTGCATGAACTTTCGTTTTCTCACTGAGAAAAGACGTTTTAGAGCGTTTCCAAGCATGCCTTGGTTTCATGAGCTAGTGTGCCTAAAATCACTATTGGCGTTCCTAGAAGGCCGTAACAAAGCGTTTTATGAACTGAGGCTCTAACTAAATATGAAAGGTATAAAACTTCTAACACATCATTAAGTGTCTTTCTGCATTGAAAATAACATTCCTTTCATGCATGTGAAACATATTTAATGTGGGTCAGCTTTTTTCATGAAAATGCATGAACTTTCGTTTTCTGACTAGGAAAAGACGTTTTAGAGCGCTTTTCAAGCATGCCTTGGTTTCATGAGCTAGGATGCCTAAAATCAGTATTGGCGATCCTAGAAGGCTCGCTTAATGAACATGAACTGGCGGCAACTAAATGCCAATTAGCCATAAGAGCTTCACAACTACATCAAGAAGTGTCTTTCTGGATTGTAAATAACATTCCTTTCATGTATGTGAAACATTTTTAATGTGGGTCAGCTTTTTTCATGAAATTGCATGAACTAGCGTTTTATGATTGACAAAAGACGTTTTAGAGCGTTTCCAAGCATGCCTTGGTTTCATGAGCTGAGATGCCTAAAAACATTTTGGCAATCCTAGAAGGCCCTAACTAAGCATTTCATGAACTGAGGCTCTAACTAAATTTCATATGCAAGAAACTTCTAACACATCAAGAAGTGTCTTTCTGAATCGTAAATAAAATTTCTTTCATGCATGTGAAATATTTTTAATGTGGGTCAGCTTTTTTCATGAAACTGCATGAACTAGCCTTTTCTGACTGAGAAAAGACGTTTTAGAGCGTTTCCATGCATGCCTTGGTTTCAGGAGCTGAGTTGCCTAAAATCAGTATTGGCGATCCTAGAAGGCTCTAACTAAGCCTTTTATGAACTGAGGCTCTAACTAAATATGAAATGTATAAAACTTCTAACACATCATGAAGTGTCTTTCTCCATTGTAAATAACATTCCTTTCATGCATGTGAAACATTTTTTATGTTGGTCAGCATTATTCATGAAAATGCATGAACTTTCGTTTTCTGACTAGGAAAAGACGTTTTAGAGCGCTTTTCAAGCATGCCTTGGTTTCATGAGCTAGGATGCCTAAAATCAGTATTGGCGATCCTAGAAGGCTCTAACTAAGCGTGTTATGAACTGACGCTCTAAACTAAATATGATATGCATAAAACTTCTAACACATCAAGAAGTGTCTTTCTGGATCGTAAATAACATTTCTTTCATGCATGTGAAATATTTTTAATGTGGGTCAGCTTTTTTCATAAAACTGCATGAACTAGCGTTTTCTGACTGAGAAAAGACGTTTTAGAGCGTTTCCAAGCATGCCGTGGTTTCATGAGCTGAGTTGCCTAAAATCAGTATTGGCGTTCCTAGAAGGCTCTAACTAAGCGTTTTATGAACTGAGGCTCTAACTAAATATGATATGCATAAAACGTCTAACACATCAACAAGTGTCTTTCTGCATTATAAATGACATTTCTTTCATGCATGTAAAACATTTTTAATGTGGGTCAGCTTTTTTCATGAAACTTCATGAACTGGCGTTTTTTGACTGAGAAAAGACTTTTTTTGAGCGTTTCCAAGCATGCCTTGGTTTCATGAGCTAGGATTCATGAAATCAGTATTGGCGATCCTAGAAGGCTCTAACTAAGCGTTTTATGAACTGAGGCTCTAACTCAATATGAAATGTATAAAACTTCTAAAACATCATGAAGTGTCTTTCTGCATTGAAAATAACATTCCTTTCATGCATGTGAAACATTTTTTATGTGGGTCAGCATTATTTATGAAACTGCATGAACTAGCCTTTTCTGACTGAGAAAAGCCGTTTTAGAGCGTTTCCAAGCATAACTTGGTTTCATGAGCTAGGATGCCTAAAATCAGTATTGGCGATCCTAGACGGCTCTAACTAAGGGTTTTATGAACTGAGGCTCTAACTCAATATCAAATGTATAAAACTTCTAACACATCATGAAGTGTCTTTCTGGATCGTAAATAACATTTCTGTCATGCATGTGAAATATTTTTAATGTGGGTCAGCTTTATTCATGAAACTGCATGAACTAGCCTTTTCTGACTGAGAAAAGACGTTTTAGAGCGTTTCCAAGCATGCCTTGGTTTCCTGAGCTAGGATGCCTAAAATCAGTACTGGCGTTCCTAGAAGGCCCTAAGTAAGCTTTTTATGAACTGAGGCTCTACCTAAAAATGATATGCATAAAACTTCTAACACATCAAGAAGTGTCTTTCTGGATCGTAAATAACATTTCTTTCATGCATGTGAAATATTTTTAATGTGGGTCAGCTTTTTTCATGAAACTGCATGAACTAGCCTTTTCTGACTGAGAAAAGACATTTTAGAGCGTTTCCAAGCATGCCTTGGTTTCATGAGTTGAGATGCATAAAAACATTTTTGGCAATCCTAGAAGGCCCTAACTAAGCGTTTCATGAACTGAGGCTCTAACTAAATTTCATATGCAAGAAACTTCCAACTTGATCAAGAAGTGTCTTTCTGCATTGTAAATAACATTCCTTTCATGAATGTGAAACCTTTTTTTGAATATGGGTCAGCTTTATTCATGAAACTGCGTGAACTAGCCTTTTCTGACTGAGAAAAGACGTTTTAGAGCGTTTCCATGCATGCCTTGGTTTCACGAGCTGAGTTGCCTAAAATCAGTATTGGCGATCCTAGAAGGCTCTAACTAAGCCTTTTATGAACTGAGGCTCTAACTAAATATGAAATGTATGAAACTTCTAACACATCATGAAGTGTCTTTCTCCATTGTAAATAACATTACTTTCATGCATGTGAAACATTTTTTATGTGGGTCAGCATTATTCATGAAAATGCATGAACTTTCGTTTTCTGACTAGGAAAAGACGTTTTAGAGCGCTTTTCAAGCATGCCTTGGTTTCATGAGCTAGGATGCCTAAAATCAGTATTGGCGATCCTAGAAGGCTCTAACTAAGCATTTTATGAACTGAGGCTCTAACTAAATATGAAATGTATAAAACTTCTAACACATCATGAAGTGTCTTTCTCCATTGTAAATAACATTCTCTATGCATGTGAAAACATTTTTAATATGGTCAGCATTATTCATAAACTGGCATGAACTACCTTTCTGACTTCAAACGTGACCCAATCCAACGAGAAGACGCTGAGCCGCTTCAAGCATGCCTTGGTTTCATGAGCTTTGTTGCCTAAAATCAGTATTGGCGATCCTAGAAGGCTCTAACTAAGCGTTTTATGAACTGAGACTCTAACTAAATTTCATATGCAATGAACTTCTAACACATCATGAAGTGTCTTTCTGCATTATAAATGACATTTCTTTCATGCATGTAAAACATTTTTAATGTGGGTCAGCTTTTTTCATGAAACTTCATGAACTGGCGTTTTTTGACTGAGAAAAGACTTTTTTTGAGCGTTTCCAAGCATGCCTTGGTTTCATAAGCTAGGATGCCTAAAATCAGTATTGGCGATCCTAGAAGGCTCTAACTAAGCGTTTTATGAACTGAGGCTCTACCTAAAAATAATATGCATAAAACTTCTAACACATCAAGAAGTGTCTTTCTGGATCGTAAATAACATTTCTTTCATGCATGTGACATATTTTTAATGTGGGTCAGCTTTTTTCATAAAACTGCATGAACTAGCGTTTTCTGACTGACAAAAGACGTTTTAGAGCGTTTCCAAGCATGCCGTGGTTTCATGAGCTGAGTTGCCTAAAATCAGTATTGGCGTTCCTAGAAGGCTCTAAATAAGCGTTTTATGAACTGAGGCTCTAACTAAATATGATATGCATAAAACGTCTAACACATCAACAAGTGTCTTTCTGCATTATAAATGACATTTCTTTCATGCATGTAAAACATTTTTAATGTGGGTCAGCTTTTTTCATGAAACTTCATGAACTTGCGTTTTTTGACTGAGAAAATACTTTTTTTGAGCGCTTCCAAGCATGCCTTGGTTTCATGAGGTAGGATGCCTAAAATCAGTATTGGCGATCCTAGAAGGCTCTAACTAAGCTCAAGAACTAGAGTTCTAACCAAATATGAAATGGCTAAAACTTCTAACACATCATGAAGTGTCTTTCTCCATTGTAAATAACATTCCTTTCATACATGTGAAACATTTTTTATGTGGGTCAGCATTATTAATGAAAATGCATGAACTTTCGTTTTCTGACTAGGAAAAGACGTTTTAGAGCGCTTTTCAAGCATGCCTTGGTTTCATGAGCTAGGATGCCTAAAATCAGTATTGGCGATCCTAGAAGGCTCTAACTAAGCATTTTATGAACTGAGGCTCTAACTAAATATGAAATGTATAAAACTTCTAACACATCATGAAGTGTCTTTCTCCATTGTAAATAACATTCCTTTCATTCATGTGAAACATTTTTAATATGGGTCAGCATTATTCATAAAACTGCATGAACTACCCTTTTCGACCCGAGAAAAGACTTTTTGAGTCAGTCAGCATACCTTGGTTTCAAGGGAGCTAGGTGCCTAAAATCACTATTGGCTGCTCCTAGAGGGCCGTAACAAAGCGTTTTATGAACTGAGTCTCTAACTCAATATGAAATGTATAAAACTTCTAAAACATCATGAAGTGTCTTTCTGCATTTAAAATAACATTCCTTTCATGCATGTGAAACATTTTTTATGTGGGTCAGCATTATTTATGAAACTGCATGAACTAGCCTTTTCTGACTGAGAAAAGACGTTTTAGAGCGTTTCCAAGCATGCCTTGGTTTCATGAGCTAGGATGCCTAAAATCAGTATTGGCGATCCTAGAAAGCTCTAACTAAGCGTTTTATGAACTGAGGCTCTAACTAAATATCAAATGTATAAAACTTCTAACACATCATGAAGTGTCTTTCTGATCAGAATAATACTGCCAAGGCATGTGAAATATTTTAATGTGGGTCAGTTTATTCATGAAACTGGTGTAGTATTGAACTACCTTTTTTGACTGAGAAAAGACTTTTTTTGAGCGCTTCCAAGCATGCCTTGGTTTCATGAGCTAGTATGCCTAAAATCAGTATTGGCGATCCTAGAAGGCTCTAACTAAGCGTTTTATGAACTGAGGCTCTACCTAAAAATGATATGCATAAAACTTCTAACACATCAAGAAGTGTCTTTCTGGATCGTAAATAACATTGCTTTCATGCATGTGAAATATTTTTAATGTGGGTCAGCTTTTTTCATGAAACTGCATGAACTAGCCTTTTCTGACTGAGAAAAGACGTTTTAGAGCGTTTCCAAGCATGCCTTGGTTTCATGAGCTGAGATGCCTAAAACATTTTTGGCAATCCTAGAAAGCCCTAACTAAGTGTTTCATGAACTGAGGCTCTAACTAAATTTCATATGCAAGAAACTTCTAACTTGATCAAGTGTCTTTCTGCATTGTAAATAACATTCCTTTCATGCATGTGAAACATTTTTAATGTGGGTCAGCTCTATTCATGAAACTGCGTGAACTAGCCTTTTCTGACTGAGAAAAGACGTTTTAGAGCGTTTCCATGCATGCCTTGGTTTCACGAGCTGAGTTGCCTAAAATCAGTATTGGCGATCCTAGAAGGCTCTAACTAAACGTTTTATGAACTGAGGCTCTTACTAAATATGAAATGTATAAAACTTCTAACACATCATGAAGTGTCTTTCTGCATTATAAATAACATTTCTTTCATGCATGTGAAACATTTTTTATGTGGGTCAGCATTATTCATGAAACTTCCATGAACTATCGTTTTCTGACTGAGAAAAGACGTTTTAGAGCGTTTCCAAGCATGCCTTGGTTTCATGAGCTAGGATGCCTAAAATCAGTATTGGCGATCCTAGAAGGCTCTAACTAAGCGTTTTATGGACTGAGGCTCTAACTAAATTTCATATGCAATGAACTTCTAACACATCAAGAAGTGTCTTTCTGCATTGTAAATAACATTCCTTTCATGCATGTGAAACATTTTTAATATGGGTCAGCTTTATTCATGAAACTGCATGAACTACCCTTTTCTGACTGAGAAAAGACGTTTTAGAGCGTTTCCAAGCATGCCTTGGTTTCATGAGCTGAGTTGCCTAAAATCAGTATTGGCGATCCTAGAAGGCTCTAACTAAGCGTTTTATGAACTGAGACTCTAACTAAATTTCATATGCAATGAACTTCTAACACATCATGAAGTGTCTTTCTGCATTATAAATGACATTTCTTTCATGCATGTAAAACATTTTTAATGTGGGTCAGCTTTTTTCATGAAACTTCATGAACTGGCGTTTTTTGACTGAGAAAATACTTTTTTTGAGCGTTTCCAAGCATGCCTTGGTTTCACGAGCTGAGTTGCCTAAAATCAGTATTGGCGATCCTAGAAGGCTCTAACTAAGCGTTTTATGAACTGAGGCTCTACCTAAAAATAATATGCATAAAACTTCTAACACATCAAGAAGTGTCTTTCTGGATCGTAAATAACATTTCTTTCATGCATGTGACATATTTTTAATGTGGGTCAGCTTTTTTCATAAAACTGCATGAACTAGCCTTTTCTGACTGAGAAAAGACGTTTTAGAGCGTTTCCAAGCATGCCTTGGTTTCATGAGCTGAGATGCCTAAAAACATTTTTGGCAATCCTAGAAGGCCCTAACTAAGCGTTTCATGAACTGAGGCTCTAACTAAATTTCATATGCAAGAAACTTCCAACTTGATCAATAAGTGTCTTTCTGCATTATAAATGACATTTCTTTCATGCATGTAAAACATTTTTAATGTGGGTCAGCTTTTTTCATGAAACTTCGTGAACTGGCGTTTTTTGACTGAGAAAATACTTTTTTTGAGCGTTTCCAAGCATGCCTTGGTTTCACGAGCTGAGTTGCCTAAAATCAGTATTGGCGATCCTAGAAGGCTCTAACTAAGCCTTTTATGAACTGAGGCTCTAACTAAATATGAAATGTATAAAACTTCTAACACATCATGAAGTGTCTTCCTCCATTGTAAATATCATTCCTTTCATTCATGTGAAACATTTTTTATGTGGGTCAGCATTATTCATGAAAATGCATGAACTATCGTTTTCTGACTAGGAAAAGACGTTTTAGAGCGCTTTTCAAGCATGCCTTGGTTTCATGAGCTAGGATGCCTAAAATCAGTATTGGCGATCCTACAAGGCTCTAACTAAGCCTTTTATGAACTGAGGCTCTAACTAAATTTCATATGCAATGAACTTCTAACACATCAAGAAGTGTCTTTCTGCATTGTAAATAACATTCCTTTCATGCATGTGAAACATTTTTAATATGGGTCAGCATTATTCATAAAACTGCATGAACTACCCTTTTCTGACTGAGAAAAGACTTTTTTTGAGCGTTTCCAAGCATACCTTGGTTTCATGAGCTAGGGTGCCTAAAATCACTATTGGCGTTCCTAGAGGGCCGTAACAAAACGTTTTATGAACTGAGGCTCTAACTCAATATCAAATGTATAAAACTTCTAACACATCATGAAGTGTCTTTCTGCATTGAAAATAACATTTCTGTCATGCATGTGAAATATTTTTTATGTGGGTCAGCATTATTTATGAAACTGCATGAACTAGCCTTTTCTGACTGAGAAAAGACGTTTTAGAGCGTTTCCAAGCATAACTTGGTTTCATGAGCTAGGATGCCTAAAATCAGTATTGGCGATCCTAGACGGCTCTAACTAAGGGTTTTATGAACTGAGGCTCTAACTCAATATCAAATGTATAAAACTTCTAACACATCATGAAGTGTCTTTCTGGATCGTAAATAACATTTCTGTCATGCATGTGAAATATTTTTAATGTGGGTCAGCTTTATTCATGAAACTGCATGAACTAGCCTTTTCTGACTGAGAAAAGACGTTTTAGAGCGTTTCCAAGCATGCCTTGGTTTCATGAGCTAGGATGCCTAAAATCAGTATTGGCGATCCTAGAAGGCTCTAACGAAGCGTTTTATGAACTGAGGCTCTACCTAAAAATGATATGCATAAAACTTCTAACACATCAAGAAGTGTCTTTCTGGATCGTAAATAACATTTCTTTCATGCATGTGAAATATTTTTAATGTGGGTCAGCTTTTTTAATGAAACTGCATGAACTAGCCTTTTCTGACTGAGAAAAGACGTTTTAGAGCGTTTCCAAGCATGCCTTGGTTTCATGAGCTGAGATGCCTAAAAACATTTTTGGCAATCCTAGAAAGCCCTAACTAAGCGTTTCATGAACTGAGGCTCTAACTAAATTTCATATGCAAGAAACTTCTAACTTGATCAAGAAGTGTCTTTCTGCATTGTAAATAACATTCCTTTCATGCATGTGAAACATTTTTAATGTGGGTCAGCTCTATTCATGAAACTGCGTGAACTAGCCTTTTCTGACTGAGAAAAGACGTTTTAGAACGTTTCCATGCATGCCTTGGTTTCACGAGCTGAGTGCCTAAAATCAGTATTGGCGATCCTAGAAGGCTCTAACTAAGCCTTTTATGAACTGAGGCTCTAACTAAATATGAAATGTATAAAACTTCTAACACATCATGAAGTGTCTTTCTCCATTGTAAATAACATTCCTTTCATGCATGTGAAACATTTTTTATGTGGGTCAGCATTATTCATGAAAATGCATGAACTTTCGTTTTCTGACTAGGAAAAGACGTTTTAGAGCGTTTTCAAGCATGCCTTGGTTTCATGAGCTAGGATGCCTAAAATCAGTATTGGCGATCCTAGAAGGCTCTAACTAAGCGTTTTATGAACTGAGGCTCTAACTAAATTTCATATGCAATGAACTTCTAACACATCATGAAGTGTCTTTCTGCATTATAAATAACATTTCTTTCATACATGTAAAACATTTATAATGTGGGTCAGCTTTTTTTCATGAAACTTCATGAACTGGCGTTTTTTGACTGAGAAAAGACTTTTTTTGAGCGTTTCCAAGCATACCTTGGTTTCATGAGCTAGGGTGCCTAAAATCACTATTGGCGTTCCTAGAGGGCCGTAACAAAGCGTTTTATGAACTGAGGCTCTAACTCAATATGAAATGTATAAAACTTCTAAAACATCATGAAGTGTCTTTCTGCATTGAAAATAACATTCCTTTCATGCATGTGAAACATTTTTTATGTGGGTCAGCATTATTTATGAAACTGCATGAACTAGCCTTTTCTGACTGAGAAAAGACGTTTTAGAGCGTTTCCAAGCATAACTTGGTTTCATGAGCTAGGATGCCTAAAATCAGTATTGGCGATCCTAGACGGCTCTAACTAAGGGTTTTATGAACTGAGGCTCTAACTCAATATCAAATGTATAAAACTTCTAACACATCATGAAGTGTCTTTCTGGATCGTAAATAACATTTCTGTCATGTATGTGAAATATTTTTAATGTGGGTCAGCTTTATTCATGAAACTGCATGAACTAGCCTTTTCTGACTGAGAAAAGACGGTTTAGAGCGTTTCCAAGCATGCCTTGGTTTCATGAGCTAGGATGCCTAAAATCAGTATTGGCGATCCTAGAAGGCTCTAACTAAGCGTTTTATGAACTGAGGCTCTACCTAAAAATGATATGCATAAAA
Source organism: Labeo catla (assembly GCA_012976165.1). Taxonomy (NCBI): domain Eukaryota; kingdom Metazoa; phylum Chordata; class Actinopteri; order Cypriniformes; family Cyprinidae; genus Labeo; species Labeo catla. Next base: position 6,495 of record VONZ01001340.1, on the reverse strand, counting down.
CTTCTAACACATCAAGAAGTGTCTTTCTGGATCGTAAATAACATTTCTTTCATGCATGTGAAATATTTTTAATATAGGTCAACTTTATTCATGAAACTGCATGAACTAGCCTTTTCTGACTGAGAAAAGACGTTTTAGAGCGTTTCCAAGCATGCCTTGGTTTCATGAGCTGAGATGCCTAAAAACATTTTTGGCAATCCTAGAAGGCCCTAACTAAGCGTTTCATGAACTGAGCCTCTACCTAAATTTCATATGCAAGAAACTTCTAACTTGATCAAGAAGTGTCTTTCTGCATTGTAAATAACATTCCTTTCATGCATGTGAAACATTTTTAATGTGGGTCAGCTCTATTCATGAAACTGCGTGAACTAGCCTTTTCTGACTGAGAAAAGACGTTTTAGAGCGTTTCCATGCATGCCTTGGTTTCACGAGCTGAGTTGCCTAAAATCAGTATTGGCGATCCTAGAAGGCTCTAACTAAGCGTTTTATGAACTGAGGCTCTAACTAAATATGAAATGTACAAAACTTCTAACACATCAAAAAGTGTCTTTCTGCATTGTGAATAACATTTCTTTCATGCATGTGAAAGATTTTTCATGTGGGTCAGCTTTTTTCATGAAACTGCATGAACTAGCGTTTTCTGACTGAGGAAAGACGTTTTAGAGCGTTTCCAAACATGCCTTGGTTTCCTGAGCTGAATTGCCTAAAATCAGTATTGGCGATCCTAGAAGGCTCTAACTAAGCGTTTTATGAACTGAGGCTCTAACTAAATTTCATATGCAATGAACTTCTAACACATCAAGAAGTGTCTTTCTGCATTGTAAATAACATTCCTTTCATGCATGTAAAACATTTATGTGGGTCAGCATTATTCATGAAAATGCATGAACTATCGTTTTCTGACTAGGAAAAGACGTTTTAGAGCGCTTTTCAAGCATGCCTTGGTTTCATGAGCTAGGATGCCTAAAATCAGTATTGGCGATCCTAGAAGGCTCTAACTAAGCGTTTTATGAACTGAGACTCTAACTAAATTTCATATGCAATGAACTTCTAACACATCATGAAGTGCCTTTCTGCATTATAAATAATATTTCTTTCATACATGTAAAACATTTATAATGTGGGTCAGCTTTTTTTCATGAAACTTCATGAACTGGCGTTTTTTGACTGAGAAAAGACTTTTTTTGAGCGTTTCCAAGCATACCTTGGTTTCATGAGCTAGGGTGCCTAAAATCACTATTGGCGTTCCTAGAGGGCCGTAACAAAGCGTGTTATGAACTGAGGCTCTAACTCAATATGAAATGTATAAAACTTCTAAAACATCATGAAGTGTCTTTCTGCATTGAAAATAACATTCCTTTCATGCATGTGAAACATTTTTTATGTGGGTCAGCATTATTTATGAAACTGCATGAACTAGCCTTTTCTGACTGAGAAAAGACGTTTTAGAGCGTTTCCAAGCATAACTTGGTTTCATGAGCTAGGATGCCTAAAATCAGTATTGGCGATCCTAGACGGCTCTAACTAAGGGTTTTATGAACTGAGGCTCTAACTCAATATCAAATGTATAAAACTTCTAACACATCATGAAGTGTCTTTCTGGATCGTAAATAACATTTCTGTCATGCATGTGAAATATTTTTAATGTGGGTCAGCTTTATTCATGAAACTGCATGAACTAGCCTTTTCTGACTGAGAAAAGACGTTTTAGAGCGTTTCCAAGCATGCCTTGGTTTCATGAGCTAGGATGCCTAAAATCAGTATTGGCGATCCTAGAAGGCTCTAACTAACGGTTTTTTGAACTGAGGGTGTAACTAAATATGATATGCATAAAACGTCTAACACATCAAGAAGTGTCTTTCTGGATCGTAAATAACATTTCTTTCATGCATGTGAAATATTTTTAATGTGGGTCAGCTTTTTTCATGAAACTGCATGAGCTAGCCTTTTCTGACTGAGAAAAGACGTTTTAGAGCGTTTCCAAGCATGCCTTGGTTTCATGAGCTGAGATGCCTAAAAACATTTCTGGCGATCCTAGAAGGCCCTAACTAAGCGTTTTATGAACTGCGTCTCTAACTAAATTTCATATGCAAAAAACTTCTAACACATCAAAATTTGTCTTTCTGCATTGTAAATAACATTCCTTTCATGCATGTGAAACATTTTTAATGTGGGTCACCTCTATTCATGAAACTGCGTGAACTAGCCTTTTCTGACTGAGAAAAGACGTTTTAGAACGTTTCCATGCATGCCTTGGTTTCACGAGCTGAGTTGCCTAAAATCAGTATTGGCGATCCTAGAACGCTCTAACTAAGCCTTTTATGAACTGAGGCTCTAACTAAATATGAAATGTATAAAACTTCTAACACATCATGAAGTGTCTTTCTCCATTGTAAATAACATTCCTTTCATGCATGTGAAACATTTTTTATGTGGGTCAGCATTATTCATGAAAATGCATGAACTTTCGTTTTCTGACTAGGAAAAGACGTTTTAGAGCGCTTTTCAAGCATGCCTTGGTTTCATGAGCTAGGATGCCTAAAATCAGTATTGGCGATCCTAGAAGGCTCTAACTAAGCGTTTTATGAACTGAGGCTCTAAACTAAATATGATATGCATAAAACGTCTAACACATCAAGAAGTGTCTTTCTGGATTATAAATAACATTTCTTTCATGCATGTGAAACATTTTTAATATGGGTCAGCATTATTCATGAAACTGCATGAACTTTCGTTTTCTGACTGAGAAAAGACGTTTGAGAGCGTTTCCAAGCATGCCTTGGTTTCATGAGCTAGGATGCCTAAAATCAGTATTGGCGATCCTAGAAGGCTCTAACTAAGCGTTTTATGAACTGAGGCTCTTACTAAATATGAAATGTATAAAACTTCTAACACATCATGAAGTGTCTTTCTGCATTATAAATAACATTTCTTTCATACATGTAAAACATTTATAATGTGGGTCAGCTTTTTTTCATGAAACTTCATGAACTGGCGTTTTTTGACTGAGAAAAGACTTTTTTTGAGCGTTTCCAAGCATACCTTGGTTTCATGAGCTAGGATGCCTAAAATCACTATTGGCGTTCCTAGAGGGCCGTAACAAAGCGTTTTATGAACTGAGGCTCTAACTCAATATGAAATGTATAAAACTTCTAAAACATCATGAAGTGTCTTTCTGCATTGAAAATAACGTTCCTTTCATGCATGTGAAACATTTTTTATGTGGGTCAGCATTATTTATGAAACTGCATGAACTAGCCTTTTCTGACTGAGAAAAGACGTTTTAGAGCGTTTCCAAGCATAACTTGGTTTCATGAGCTAGGATGCCTAAAATCAGTATTGGCGATCCTAGACGGCTCTAACTAAGGGTTTTATGAACTGAGGCTCTAACTCAATATCAAATGTATAAAACTTCTAACACATCATGAAGTGTCTTTCTGGATCGTAAATAACATTTCTGTCATGTATGTGAAATATTTTTAATGTGGGTCAGCTTTATTCATGAAACTGCATGAACTAGCCTTTTCTGACTGAGAAAAGACGGTTTAGAGCGTTTCCAAGCATGCCTTGGTTTCATGAGCTAGGATGCCTAAAATCAGTATTGGCGATCCTAGAGGCTCTAACTAAAGCGTTTTATGAACTGAGGCTCTACCACAAAATGATATGCATAAAACTTCTAACGTAAAGTGTCTTTCTGGATGCGTAAATAAACATTTCTTTCATGCATGTAGAAATATTTTTAATGTGGGTCAGCTTTTCATGAAACTGCATGAACTAACTTTTCCTGACTGAGAAAGAGCGTTTAGAAGCGTTCAAGCGTACTTGCTTGGTTTCATGAGCTGAGATGCCTAAAAACATTTTGGCAATCCTAGCAGGCCCTAACTAAGCGTTTCATGAACTGAGGCTCTAACTAAATTTCATATGCAAGAAACTTCTAACTTGATCAAGAAGTGTCTTTCTGCATTGTAAATAACATTCCTTTCATGCATGTGAAACATTTTTAATGTGGGTCAGCTCTATTCATGAAACTGCGTGAACTAACCTTTTCTGACTGACAAAAGACGTTTTAGAGCGTTTCCATGCATGCCTTGGTTTCACGAGCTGAGTTGCCTAAAATCAGTATTGGCGATCCTAGAAGGCTCTAACTAAGCGTTTTATGAACTGAGGCTCTAACTAAATATGAAATGTATAAAACTTCTAACACATCATGAAGTGTCTTTCTCCATTGTAAATAACATTCCTTTCATGCATGTGAAACATTTTTTATGTGGGTCAGCATTATTCATGAAAATGCATGAACTTTCGTTTTCTGACTAGGAAAAGACGTTTTAGAGCGCTTTTTAAGCATGCCTTGGTTTCATGAGCTAGGATGCCTAAAATCAGTATTGGCGATCTTAGAAGGCTCTAACTAAGCGTTTTATGAACTGAGGCTCTAACTAAATATGAAATGTATAAAACTTCTAACACATCATGAAGTGTCTTTCTGCATTATAAATAACATTTCTTTCATGCATGTGAAACATTTTTAATGTGGGTCAGCTTTTTCATGAAACTGCATGAACTAGCGTTTTCTGACTGAGAAAAGACGTTTTAGAGCGTTTCCAAGCATGCCGTGGTTTCATGAGCTGAGTTGCCTAAAAACATTTTTGGCGATCCTAGAAGGCCCTAACTAAGCGTTTTATGAAGTGAGGCTCTAACTAAATTTCATATACAATGAACTTCTGATATATGAAGAATTGTCTTTCTGCATTGTAAATAACATTCCTTTCATGCATGTGAAACATTTTTAATGTAGGTCAGCTTTTTCATGAAACTGCATGAACTAGCGTTTTCTGACGGAGAAAAGACGTTTTAGCGTTTTTCCAAGCATGCCTTAGTTACATGAGCTGAGTTGCCTAAAATCAGTATTGGCGTTGATCCTAGAGGCTCTAACTAAAGCGTTTTATGAACTGAGGCTCTACCTAAAAATGATAAGCATAAAACTTCTAACACATCAAGAAGTGTCTTTCTGGATCGTAAATAACATTTCTTTCATGCATGTGACATTTTTAATGTGGGTCAGCTTTTTTCATAAAACTGTATGAACTAGCGTTTTCTGACTGAGAAAAGACGTTTTAGAGCGTTTCCAAGCATGCCTTGGTTTCATGAGCTGAGATGCCTAAAAACATTTTTGGCAATCCTAGAAGGCCCTAACTAAGCGTTTCATGAACTGAGACTCTAACTAAATTTCATATGCAAGAAACTTCCAACTTGATCAATAAGTGTCTTTCTGCGTGGCAATTTCTTTCATGCATGTGAAACATTTTTTATGTGGGTCAGCATTATTCATGAAAATGCATGAACTATCGTTTTCTGACTAGGAAAAGACGTTTTAGAGCGCTTTTCAAGCATGCCTTGATTTCATGAGCTAGGATGCCTAAAATCAGTATTGGCGATCCTAGACGGCTCTAACTAAGGGTTTTATGAACTGAGGCTCTAACTCAATATCAGATGTATAAAACTTCTAACACATCATGAAGTGTCTTTCTCCATTGTAAATAACATTCCTTTCATGCATGTGAAACATTTTTTATGTGGGTCAGCATTATTCATGAAACTGCATGAACTATCGTTTTCTGACTAGGAAAAGACGTTTTAGAGCGCTTTTCAAGCATGCCTTGGTTTCATGAGCTAGGATGCCTAAAATCAGTATTGGCGATCCTACAAGGCTCTAACTAAGCCTTTTATGAACTGAGGCTCTAACTAAATTTCATATGCAATGAACTTCTAACACATCAAGAAGTGTCTTTCTGCATTGTAAATAACATTCCTTTCATGCATGTGAAACATTTTTAATATGGGTCAGCATTATTCATAAAACTGCATGAACTACCCTTTTCTGACTGAGAAAAGACTTTTTTTGAGCGTTTCCAAGCATACCTTGGTTTCATGAGCTAGGGTGCCTAAAATCACTATTGGCGTTCCTAGAGGGCCGTAACAAAGCGTTTTATGAACTGAGGCTCTGACTCAATATGAAATGTATAAAACTTCTAAAACATCATGAAGTGTCTTTCTGCATTGAAAATAACATTCCTTTCGTGCATCTGAAACATTTTTTATGTGGGTCAGCATTATTTATGAAACTGCATGAACTAGCCTTTTCTGACTGAGAAAAGACGTTTTAGAGCGTTTCCAAGCATAACTTGGTTTCATGAGCTAGGATGCCTAAAATCAGTATTGGCGATCCTAGACGGCTCTAACTAAGGGTTTTATGAACTGAGGCTCTAACTCAATATCAAATGTATAAAACTTCTAACACATCATGAAGTGTCTTTCTGGATCGTAAATAACATTTCTTTCATGCATGTGAAATATTTTTAATGTGGGTCAGCTTTATTCATAAAACTGCATGAACTAGCCTTTTCTGACTGAGAAAAGACGTTTTAGAGCGTTTCCAAGCGTGCCTTGGTTTCATAAGCTGAGATGCCTAAAATCACTGTTGGCGTTCATAGAAGG